>VANL01000766.1:0-24094 GCA_006352455.1 Brachionus sp. 'Tiscar'
AGAGAGTATTGGCTATTAGTCTTATTTCTTTTAGGTATGTCATTTATGAAAATGCTGAAAAGAAGCGGACTAATTACCGATCCTTGTGGAACCCCTGCTTTAATTAAGTATTGGTCACTCAAATGTCCGTTTACGTTTACTATAAAAGATCTTTTACATAATTGATTGAAATGAAGCTTTGATACAACAAAAAAAGACTAGAGCTAGTTATTAATTTATCTGACATTGATAAATAAAAATTGTCTCATTTAATTTTATTAATCTTTCTTAATTTTTTTGCTCTTTTGATTGCATATTTTTATTAAGTGAACTTTAACAAATATATAGAAGTGATAAAAGAAAAATGTGTGCATAGAATGAACACTGTATAAAATTTATTCACACAAGTTATGAAAGCGACAAAAATTGAGACTTCCCTTGCGGCATAAATATACAAGACTTTAATCCGTTCAAAGCTTGAACTACTGGAACCGCGTTTCGACAGAACATTTGAAAACTTTTGTAACCAAAAGATCAAACCACAAGCAAATTAATAAAGATCTAAAAAACTACTTAAATGATCCACTATTTGATTTCTATATCTATATATAGCAACTATAAAACAAAATGCATAATAAGCCAAATTAATAAAAAAAAAAATTACATTTCAAATAAAAATTTTTTTTTCTGATAATTCTTTTAAAATTACTTAAACACATTTTTTGTCTCAAAAACATCGTTTATTTTTAATAAATTTAGGAAGAATATTATAGTTGAAAAATAATTTAAAAAAAAAATTTATTCTGATAATTATTATTATTTATTCTGCTAAATTTTCTTACCTAAATTTCTAGTCAATACCCGGCAAAAAACTTTATGCTGCATTTTTAATAATTTAATAAAACAAAATTCTGAAGGGACGCAAAGCTCAAAGGTTAAACAACAATAAAAAATAAACTTTTCGTAAACAAAGCATAATTTTGTTCTCATAAGATGGTTAATGCTATATTTTAAAAAAAAATATATTAAATAAAAATTTTTGTCCCAAATTTAAAATTATATGCCATTAACAACTTAATAACAAATCAGACAAATATTTTTTTCACTAGTTAGAAGATGTTTCTTGGATTTATTGACGGATAAAACAACTTTTTAAAATAAAAATTATTCAAAAAACTTATTTTTAAATTGAGGCTAGAAATCCATCAGTTTTAAATTAATTAAAAAAAATAAGTTATTTTTTTTAATTAATTTAAAACTGACTTTTAGGAAACCATAATGCATGTACTAATTTATGGAATTAAACAAAAGGTATTTCAGTCTTTTGTAAATAAATTTTTCTTAAATTTTAAAAATTCTAATAAAATATTTGAAATATTTTTTAATCATAAATAAATCCTATAAAATTGTTATTTGTTTGAAAAAAAAAAACAAAGACAAAATTTTTGTCTCCAAAATATTTGATGTACAAAATAATTTTTTTAAATTAATGCACTTAATTTTTTGCGACCAGCTGGTCAAATGAGAGGATTAACTTGAAAAAAAGCTAAAAAAATCAGACTAGCCGGACTCTAGCTGAGTCTTATCAAATTTAATATTACTTTAAAATCATAAACAGCATGAATTGTTTTAAAAAAAAATAAAAAATTGCTAAACTCTATATAACTAGCCTCCTATGATTAAAAATATGAAAGGTTAATTACCATTAGGCATATCAAATTTAAAATACCAAACGCAAGTCTATCTAAAATTCGATTTAAACTAGTTTTAGGCTCATTTCCTTTTCTCAAATTATGCATACCATACTAAAGTATTCTAATTTATAACTTATTACTTTTTTTTTTTAAATTTTTATTATTATTATTATTTAATCAAAAGATAAAAGATAAGAATATGCATAATTTTGCATTTAAAACAAATGCTCAAGCAGTACGAAATATTTAATAATTAATTAGTATTTTTATTCTAATTAAGCCTAATCCTTAGAGATTGGATTAGCTCAATTTTTGGATTTAAATTTAAAAAAAAAATTCAAATTAATTTTGCTAAAATGAAATGTTCATAAAAATTAAGACCAAGATAAGCAACAACAAGATAACAAAAATTTTGATCTCTTCTTAATTCTAAACTGGTCTAAATTTTATCATTCATTGAATGTGTTTTCTGGTCATTTAGATAAGTGTTATTTAGCTCTTTTGTAAAAATTAAATAATCTTTATAATGAATCAAAATTTGATATTTAAAAATCAATACAATACATCTCTAAATACAGAGCATTTAGACTTGGGACTTAAAAGAACAATAAAATGGCTCTAATTTATTGATCTATTTAGTTTTAGAACTAAAATCTAAACTAAATATTAATTAATAATGAAATATATGTCGATCAAGAGAGACTTAGTTAATTGAAATTTGCGGATCAAGTTTTAAAAATTAGAAAATAGCCAAAATTAATTTCATTTTATGCAATATATTTTTTTAATTAATTTTTAATTTTTAGTTGGTAAAATATGCCAAAAAAATTTTTTTCATTAGAAAATATTTTCTTGGCAAATTAATCAAATAATTTAATTTAACAAAAATAAATAATTTAAATTCTGTTGGAATTTTCAATAATAGTGGATTTGTAGAACAATATAATATGCGAAGCTTACCATAGGTTTTGTTATTTATTTAAATATCTTTGTAAATAATTTTAATTTTGAACTTTTCAAAAAAATAAATATAAACTGTGAGAACTATAAATATTTGGTGGCGATCTTAATGCCAGCGCCAAATTTAAAGGCTGTTTTGGAGCAGAATGAAAAAATGGTTAAATTAACTATCTTTGAAAGTGACACAAATGGGTCTTTTTCTAAATGCGACCAAAAATTTTTTAGGTGATAGGCTCCCAATAGCTCTGTATCATTACATAGGAAAAAATAACATAGAAAATTTACATTGAAAAATTATTATTATTTGTCCGAAATTTATTACATAGAAAAATTAAAATTGAAAAAATTATCATATTTTTTGGTCAAATACTTGGTCAAAAAATTTTTTTCATATCATAAAATAAATAAAAATTAGTTTGACATTATTCTTATTGATTTATCTTGAAATCCTAAGTATTCATCTTTTTTTTTCCTCTCTTTGATCTCTTTTGAATTCAACACAAACTTTTATTTATTCTTCACAGCACTCTGCTAATTTATTGGGAATTTTGAAACAAATAACAAAAACAAATGGTTTAAATTGAAAACTTATTCTGAAAATTGTATCATCTTGTATTACTTAAATTTATTCGGTGCAAAAACCCCGTATTTAAATATATTTATAAAAGAATTTAACAAAAAATGTTGCAGGCTATTTGCAGAGAGAAATTGTGGGTGATTCAAGCTTAGTTGTTTATTTTTCTATTTACTAATTTTCGGACAAAAAATTTGTCAGTATTTCCAATGTAAATTTTCTATGTTAAGATATGTAAAGATAGATCAAAATTTAGGTGAAAATAAGATTTTAAATTTAAAATAATTTTATTTCGTGATCAAATTTTTTTTTTATTTCATCAATAATATACTTATGTGATCAATAGAGAAAATAGGAAAATAAGTCAAAGTTATGACTTAAATTGAAATTTTTTTTAATGAAATAAATTTCTAAATATATTTTCTCATATTTCATATAATTTTATTAAATTTAACTAAATATTAAACAAAAAAATAATATAATCAATAAATGGTATAATTTTTTGTGTTTGAATAACAAAATGTATCCAGTGTTGAATTAACATTGAAAAAGTGCGATGTTTCAAATATTTTTTTAGTTTAAAAAAAAAATTTTTTTTAGTTATTATTGCAGACATGAAAAACTTTTCTTTTTTTTTTATAAATTTTGATTTGTGATATGATGAATATTAAGATAATATTTATTTGAAAACTATCTACGCTCTGTTTTCCATTTTTCCAAAATGCATCAGATGAACGTATAAATTATCACTAAAGTAAAAATTCATAATAAAAAATAAATAAGTTTTTTGAGTCTAGTCGGTTAGGTTAACTTTGGTTAACCAGTTACTGGTACATTTCTTGTTCTCAGGTTTTATGAATTATTAGTTCCCCTAATCTGAAAATTGTTTAATCTATTTAGAAAAAAGCTAAATATAATATTAATTTTAGTTATCTTTAATTTTTATAATTTTTGTTTAAAGTCAAAGTAAAAGTTCAAAATTAAGTCATTGAGTCCAGTAAATTGCAACTGCTAATGATGTGCACAAACTCTAAAAAATGCACCAAGCTAGAATATATTGATATTTATTTTCTGATAAATTTGCAGTATTTACATAATTTGGTAAATAAATAAATAGATTATTTAAAATTTGAAAAAAGAATTTTCAATATTTTTGTTTCAAATTTTCAAATAGAAATTAAGCTCGTTCTTTTTCACTATCAGGTTTAATTTTAAAATATGAAAATGATTGCAATATTAACTTAAAATTATTTTTTCATTTGAGACTTAAAAAATAAATAATTTGAAACATCGCACTTTTTCAATGTTATTTCAACATTGGATACATTTTGTAATTCAAACACAAAAAATTAAACCAAATGTATTAGTATTTAGTATAGTATTTTATTTGCTATTCATAGAATAAATTCATACTTGATACCAATAAAGTTTTTGCTAACAAATTTTTGGCTGTTAATCTTCACCTATGTGGTCTGTTGATGTAATCAGATTTTAAAAAAGTATTTCAACTGGTCCAGATGAAACAGATATTGATAAAAATTGATAAATTTTTGTGTTAGTATCGATAGAACCGGGACTTTAATTTATTCTTCATCCAAAATCCTGTGAAGTCATCATCTTCGTTATAATCGATATGGATATATTGTTCCAATTCATTCTTGAATTTAGTTTTATCGTCGTTCTCCTCAACTTGTGTGCTTCTATTTAAAAAAATTTCGTCGTTTTTTTGGTGATTTTAGGAGGTCTGCTTCTGAGTCTGTACTAATTGTACTCAGTAGCCAGGATTTTTATTTGCATCATTAGAGGTACACGGAATTTGATTTTCTAAATTATTCTCATTTACTTCTCGAGGAGCTATTATTTTCCATTCTTTAAATGATTGATCTTCTAAGCGTTTATTAAACAAATGCTTTTCATCTGTATTCAAATTTGTTATAGCTAACCATTAATTTTTTAAATAAAGGGTCCAAAAAAGAAGAAATATACCATGAAGAGTAGACTATGCTATTGTTCTTTAAATCTAAAATTACACTGAATCGTGTGTTAATTTCGATTCTTAATTCAGTGATGAACGCTTTCAGACTATAGTTTCCCAGTTTGAAATTGCCTGAATGTTGTATTAGCTGTAACAAACTTGTTATAACAAGACTGGGAGTTGAGCTCTGATCTCCCTGAATTTCATTTGTAACCAACTCAAATGATTGTAAAATATTAAATATTTCTGCTGATTGTAAAATATAATTATTATACTTGTATGTCTATTTAGACTTAAATTTAATCCTTAGTTATTGATCTTATTCAGAGCTTTATTTAGGTCGATTAATTTTATTTTACAAATTGCCCGTAAGCACTTAAGCTCATTATTCCAGCGTACTTTTATTTCTTTTTTAGTTTTAAAATCAAAAATTAGTTTTTATTGTTTTTAGACACTAATATAAAAAAAATTTGAAGTCATGACTTGACTTAAGACATGTGACTTAAAAAAAAGTCTGGTTTATACGTAGACAAAAAAATAAAAAAGTCTTCCAAGTATAAAAACGAAAATAAATTATTTGCAAAATATTTACCACAAAGCGCACACCTAAAAGCTTCTTTAAGCTCTTTTTCATGAAATAAATTTTCTATTTAAATACTAAAATTACAGGATCCGAACCAAGACCCACTCATTTTTTTCTATTACTAAAACCAAACTCGGTAAAATTTTCAGGTAATCGACACAAACCCGATGGATTTTTACCCTATAAAATTGATCAAAAAGGTAACATGTCTGAGTTGGTAACCTGAAAATTTTGGGTAAAACCCTACCGAGTTTGGTTTAGGTATCAGAAAAAAATGAGTGAGTCCCGGTTCGTATCTGCGTAACATACTCAAAAATAACCCAAACCTGATACTCGAAAAAAAAACAGTGCTAATGCCTGGTCTTAAGCAAATAAAATAAAATATTAATCTCAAGTTTTCTTATGAGTTTAAAAAGCTTCTATCAGGAACAGACAAATATTTTTACAACATATCTTGCTTACAGTGTACGACATGGGAACAAATTATTCTCCAAAAGACCTTTTGACCAAATGTTGTATCAACCTTATTCATAGAATACTTAATTCTTAAATTGAAATTTTTCGATGCTTTTAGCTTGCCAATAGCCTTCATACTTTTTTCCTCTGAATTTGATTTCACACTGGAGGGTGCTTGAGAAACATCAATTAAAAAGAAACCATTATTTTCTTTGAATTAACTTTGTCTTAAAATTAAATATAATATTTCGCCCAAGTTGATTGCGCATTTTTCAGAGAATATGTCAAAACTTTGATAAGACTTTTTTTCTGCATATTCAAGTCTAACTGTATTTATTAATTAATTAATTTAAATAAAAGCACTTTTATCAAATGATGACCTACTAATAAAATTTAAAAAAAAATAATTTATTTCTAAATAATTATTAAATTAACTGATCAGCGTACAACAAGTCAAATTTTTCACTTTTTCTTTTAAATAAAATAAAATCACTTTCATTTTTTAACTTTTCAAAGAGAAACATTCAAGCGAATAAATTATTATAAGATAATAAAATTTTTTTTTTTTTTTTTTAAAAAAGATTTTGCAAACAAAAAAGAAAAAAGATAAATTTAAAATGATTCCATCAAATATTTACTCTAGCAAGTTGCTCAAATCATTTGACTTGATTCTCAAGCACACAATTGACAATAGGGATGACACAATAATCCTAAAGCTCGTCGATCAACTAGCCAATACACTAAAGGACAATCATTTGTATGATATTGTAACCGACTATCTACGCACTAATGTTCTCAATAACCATTTTGAACTAATAGACAAAGATGCTGAACAACAGCTGTTTTGTTTAAACATACTCAAATGTGTCATTTCAATTAAGTACAATGCTTCGTTTGAATCTGATGCTCAAGTATTGATATTAGAATATTTGTGTGAGGACTTTTACTCAATTGATTCGACAATTCTTTGCTCGTTAATCGAACTAATCACTCAAATGCAAGAGCTAAACGAAAAAATTAGATTGAAAATATTCAATTTGGCATCTGTGGTTCATTTTTTGGATCCAAACAACAAAAGTGTATACGTAAGAAAAAGTTTTAAATTACTTTTAATTAAACATTTGCATGAACCGACTCTGGTCAAACTAGTCGAAAGCATGCCTGAGTCAATTAAGCTGCATAATCTTGATATATTTCATGCATCTGGTCTATTAATCAAATTAAAACTAAAATGACACTCTGACAGTTTTGATTATGCTAATTAGTTTAGAATGATTCTTTTAATTGGTAGCAGTGTTATGCAAAGTAAAACAAAATTATATATGTAAAAAATTTAATACAAGTTTTAAAAGGAAACTTTAACAAACTTCAAAAATAGCAAATATCCGAGGAACGGTGTCCCTCAAGGCTCACTAATTAGTCTTCTTTTATTTAGTATTTATATCAGTGACATACACAATTGTTTTTTGACATTTCGAAGGCTTTTGACAGGGTCTGGCATGACGAGTTAATGTACAAGCTAATAAAAATGAACCTCCCACACTACTTTATTCACTGGATAAAGTCATTTCTTGACTCAAGGAAATTTAAAGTAAACGCAAATGGTCATATTACTGAGGAATTTTCAATTACAGCAGGTGTACCTAGACTTGTTTTTAAGTCACAGTTTTAAGTCTAAGTCACAAAAATTTAAGTCAAAGTCATGACTTAAATTTTTTTTTTTTTTTTAAGTCAAGTTTAGTTAAGTCAACTGATTTTCTAATTTTAAAACAAAAAATTCAAAAAAAATCATCAATAATTTTTATTGATTTAAATAGAGCTTTAAATAAATTTTGTTCCAAGACAAATAAAAGAGCTTGACAATTTAAAAACTAATAAAAAAAGGAATTGGAATTTATCTATTTTTTTTTATTTGCATTTAAAATTAAACTTTTATTCTAAAATTAATGTTCACAAAAAATAAAAACTGGACTCGAAAAATCTTTTTATGTGACCAGCTTATGGTCACCAAATATGTGACCAGAGATTATGTGAACAAAATGTTCATATTTTGGACTTGATACTCATGGTCACATTTTTTTGTGAACATTTGTTCACATTTTCCACATGACTTGACTTAAGACTTGTGACTTGAAAACAACTCTGGGTGTACCTCAAGGCTCGGTTATTAGTCCATTATTATTCAGTATTTTTATGGGTCTAGTGGAAAATGTGAACAATTGTTCACAAAAAAATGTGACCATGAGTATCAAGTCCAAAATATGAACATTTTGTTCACATAATCTCTGGTCACATATTTGGTGACCATAAGCTGGTCACATAAAAAAAAAATGTTCACCAAATTTTAGATTAAAAAAAATAAAAATTAAATAATTTAAAAAAGACAAAAATTTAAAAACACTTTTTTCTAATGCTTAGATAAATTTTAACTCTTATTCTTTTACACTATGATTAAGCTAAAAATTACAATCTAGATTTTATCATTCTACTCAAAATTTAAAAAAAAATTATTTAGTTGAAAAGTTAAAATATGGATGAAAATATTGATTTGAAAATTTTTAGACAAGTCTCTGCAATTGGTTTGGTACGGACTAGTCGTAAATGTGAAAATGATAAGAGCAAAAAACATCTGTAAACAATGTAATTGAAATTGCGGAAAAGGAGTAAAGATGCTACTAACACTATAATAACTTGGAGATGTTCTGGATGTGGATGTTATAAGTCAGCATTCGAAGATTCTTTTTTTTCGCTTTTTAAAAGCCTCTTAGAATTTTATTGGGAGAGTTTAAGTGTTGGGCAGCTCAGCTAACTATTGCTAAAACAATTCCAATTATTGAATTGAATTTTAATCAAAAAATCAATAAAGATACTGTTTCTGAAATTTTCTTTAGGCTTAGACAACTTTGTGCAATTGATATTGACCGTTTAAATCTTAAACTTGGAGGCCCGTAACTTTATTTAAATCAAAATCCGATGATACACCAATAAATAACCAAGATAGTGATGCCGAGTTGAGTTTTAGTGAGAATTTAATTACAATAGATAATGAATTAAGCAATTATTGAAACTACTACTTCTCAAGAAACTTTGAATGTAGAAAAAACAGCACTCAGCAAACATGCAAACCCTGTACCGTGTGATTTATGTGGAGAATTAATGAAAAACATCAAGGGTGTAAAGTTGCATATGGAAAAAAAACATATAAATACTTGTATCAATAAATATTTTGAAAATAAAATCAATAAATACTTGATTGAACTAGAACAGTGGCTTCGCAAGTGGAAAATGAAAATATCAGTTGAAAAGTCTTATTCGATGGTCTTTTCAAAACAAAATAAGGAAAAGGCTGATCTAAACTTAATAATCTATGGAAATAAAATTATTAGACAAAAAGGGACAAAATTTTTTGGGTTAATTAAAATTTTAAACCAATATTAAGATGAAATTAAGGAACGTTGTAATTCAAGGCTCAATTTAATAAAGATTTTTTCGAATAAAAAATGGGCTCTAAATTATAAAACTTAAGGAAATCTTTACAAATCTTTAGTTGGATCCATTTTGGATTATACTTTTTCATGTCTTAACTCATTCTCTGAAATTAATATTAAAAAAAAATACAGATAATCCAAAATTCAGCTGTTCGGCCTAATTTAAATCTAAAATTACGACACACCCTTAAATATATTACATCACGATGTCTTAAATAAACTTAAATTAGCTAGTCTCTATCTTGTTTAATCATATAACTAGTTTATAATTTATAATTTATATTTTTGTAGCAATTTACGATATGTCTGTCAATTCTTACTTTATATTTTAATAACAATTATTGTACAATTAGATTTAATTCTCAAATCAATAATTTTTAATCAATAAAACGTTTGAAACTCAAATTATCAACAGTCTCAAGGGTTTAAAACATGCGCCCCGTACTCCAGAGACATTCATAAGATTTTCTCTCCCCCTTGCGAGGATCGAACCTTTGACCCTCTGCTTGAATGACTAACATGCAAACCTCTCGGCTATACGGACTCATACTTTATTTATTTTTTTTTAATTTATTTTGTCTTATTTAACTTTATTTTTTTTATTCATTTCTATTTTATTTTTTTTAATCTAAAGGAGCTATAGCTCAGTACAGAAAAAAATAAAAAAATAATGAATACTCTGTGCTTTTCGCAGATGATCTAGTTACATTCTTCATTTACGACAAAAAGGGGAACTTTGAAAATAAGATAAATAAGTCCCCAGGTTACTATAAAAAAAGATACATTCTCTCTTAGAGAAAACTTAGTTATTTAGTCTCAATAAAGATTTATAAAACAGTTTATCTCTCTCGATAGACAACCCTCCTCCTCTCCCCTCCAAGTTTACATTGGTGATAGCGGTTGCGCTTATGAATCGTAAGTCAATCATATTAGTGTTTAGAGTGTCCTAAAAAAGATAATTAAGGAAACCCGTGGTTGAGTTTGAGAGTATCAAGCTAGTCACACAGGAACTGAAAAGTCTTTCAAAATATAGTGTATTCGGCAAAATAAAAAATTTTTAAATTTGAGTGTGCTGTTCTTCAATTTACAATTTGATTAGGTAAACTAAGCTAAATGTTTTCGACCGAGAAAACACTTAATGAGACGAGCTCTGTAACGCATTTGGCTGTGGCTCATGTATATGTGGAAAGAGGATCAGCAGGCCAAAGTGATCGAGTATTAATAAAGCGGTGAAGCCTAAGAAGCTTAGCAATCTTTAAAAGTTGAAAAGAACATTAGAAAAAAAAAAATTTATTCAGCTAAATAAAGCAATGGAGATAGTGTTGGGAGTCGACTCATTTTACTTTTAAGTCGACTCGGAAAAAAATCAAAATCAATTTTTACAAAACTGTCCTGGTTTGATACCTGATCGAAATAATTTTAAATAAAAAATTTTAAAAATAAATTTAGAAAAATTGAAATTTATTTTAACTCTTGATAAAGGACTTGTTTAAGCCAAAATAAAATTATTATTTCGATAATTATAAAATTATAACATCTTAACTCACTGGGCCATAATATAAATTTGTTTTTTACGATTTTTTATGCTAAAATCGGTAAACTTAAAAAAAAGTAGTGTTGGGAGTCGACTTGTTTTTTTAGGAAGTCGACTCGAAAAAAAAAAAGTCGAGTCGAGTCGACTCGAGAATTTTATTGCTGTTTGTTATTGTCTAAATCAGTTTAAAAATTTTTATTTTAAGATTTTCAAACCATATTTCAATTAAAAAAAAACAATTTCTTTTAAAGTGAACTGCTTTTAGCAAAAAAAAAATTTAAAAAAACAAACTAATATCATAGCCTAGTGAGTTAAGATGTTGATTAATTTTACTTTTCATAAAAGTATCCTGGTTCGATCCCTGATCGAAAAATTTTTAATTAAAAAAAATTGAAAATAAAATAAGAAAAATTCTAATTTAAACTAGACTTTTTTTTTTTCCGAGTCGACTCTTTTCGAAAAATTCCCAACACTTAAAAAAAGGTCTATCGAGACTCCTGTACCTGCAAATGGTGGAAATGGAATCCATGTGACTCTAGTATTGAAGGGTACAAAGATCCAGTTTAATATAAAATTTCGTATGTATCTGGAGAAGGATGATGTGGCCAAGTGGCTCAAGGAGTACGATGAGGAGCGAGCCGGTCAAAAACAGCAGCAGCAGCAACAACAACAAGAACAGCAAAGACCTGTCGAAACAACTGAATATGATATGATGGGTATAATGACGGTGAAGCTGGAAGTGAGGATGAAAGTTGAGCGCAAATCTAGTAATAAATCTTCATTTTATGCTTAAATAAAAATATTTTAAATTTTAACAATACGTTTTTATTAAATATTGAAATTTTTAATATTGGTTATTTTTAATTCAAAAGAAATTAAAAATGTTGTTTTTTTTTTCAAAAAACGTAACATTTTGTTCTTGATTTTCTTGGGTATGCTGACTGATTTTTGAATGTTCTTACTCTCTTTTTTGTAATAGGAACCAAGTTTTAGGTTCCTTTTTCGCCCAGTTGATTCCTCTAATCGCCTAATCGATCTTAAACGACTTTCTATACTTCTAGATCGGAATTGAAACGTTGATTCTCAATGTATACTTTTGCCTTTTCTCTGTTCTTTTTAAGTTTGACTTTAATCTCATCAACTTCATCTTGAGTATCTTGATTTAATTTATCAATTCAAGTGGCTATACATTTTTTAATTAAGTAGAAATTCATATTTTATATTAAATACTCAAAAAATTAATTTAGTTTTTTTCTTTTACTTTGAAAATAAAATAAATAGAAGCCCTTTTTTTTGTACCAAATAAAAAAAAATATATTCAAGATCTAAAAATTAATTGCATTTGCAAAAATTTTTAAATAAATTATAATAAATTTTTTTTTAAAAATTAAATAAAAATGCATCAAAATAAATTGATATGTTACTAACTTGGAATCAAAATGGGAGCTGATCGACTTGCATTCGATAAAACACTATTCCTACATGCTGTCATATGATGTTGAATCTGAGCAAGTCTTGTGCAAAATAGTGGATAATTTTGAATTAGGTGGACACCATGATCTGGCTCAGAAGTTTCTCATTTACACATACGAATCATTTAAGGGAAGCAAAGACATTTTGTTGGAAAAATTTTTCGCTCCATTTAAGCTAAGACAGGTCCAGCTTGATCCCATATTCAAGTACTACATTCACAATCTAAAAACTTTCATTAAATTTAACTCGATTAATTTTAACATGTCCGATCATGTAAGCATATCGGACGTGTTCTACTTGCTCAAAAGTCTAAATCTAAAATCAAAATTTAAAAAACACATTCTAGAGTGTTTAATTGATTATTTTGAGATAAAAAAAACTACAGAGAATAATTTTTTATCTGCTTTAAATGAGGGCATACAATCAAATTTTTTGTTCAAACTTGATGGCGAACTAAGCATTGAGCTAATGAAGCTGTGTGCACTAGAATCAGCACAAATTATTGAAAAAGTATGCTTTGATTCAATAGATCTAGATGAATTGAAGATTTATGTGTCCTTAAGTCGCTATATGCTCAAGTCAATGAGCGTAAATGGCGTAGATAGATTGTTAAATAAATGTTTGAGTGTTTTATTTGAAAGCGAAGATGCTGAGATTAAAGATTTGATTATGAGCTTGTTCAATGACTTGAACAGCTATGACATTTTGATATTTGACGATCTAATAATGGAAAAAATACTTCTCATGTGTTTGGCTGAGTCTGAGGCTTTTTTAAGAAGAGAATATCTAAAATTTTTGATTAAATTCTATTCAATCAACCCTAATGAAATAATAGTTGAATTTTTTTGCTATTTTTTGCTGTATGACCACGATTGGCAGTGCCAATTGTACTGTATCGACTATTTTGACCAAGTATTTGATAATTTGATAAGACAAAAAAATGGTCATGTCATTGGAATATGCGCTAGCTTGGCCACATGCATGGATGATGCTGACCAGCATGTTGTCAATGCTTGTTGCAAAATTTTGACTAAATTAAAATTGAGCAACGATTTTGCCAACTTGCTAGAAAAGCTGGAAAAGCCCCAGTCATGTTTGGTTAACAGGCTAAAAGAAAAATCAAAGTGGATAGCGGTTGGATGTGAAGATAGCATGCCTTTGTATAATTTGGACAAATTTAACAAAATTAGTCTGTCAATGTTGGAGGAAAAAATTTCTATCTCAAGTCAGAGCACTGATTTGTACGAAATGAGTCCTACTGCTATATTGGATGACATAATAAGTGCATACCAGTTCGACTGGGATGATCAAAAAGCTCTTGATTGTTACTAAATTTTTTATGCAGGTTATCTGGCTGTTATACCAAATAAAAATTTGATTTAACTTTTGTTTGTGAATAATAATAGCATGAGGTAAAAATCATGATTCAAAAATTTTGTTGTCAAGCATTTAGATAAATTCGAATTTAAAAAAATCTTTGATCTTATTCAAAAAATTTTAATTTAATAAGATTTTTTTTTTTAATTTCTAAGACCATTTTAAATTTTATCAATTTTTTTTAATGAATATCTAGAAATTTCTAATCTTATTTAAGAAAATTTAAAAAAAAAATTTTTTTTTTTATTATTCATTGTGTCATGTGCTGATAAATTAAGTTTGTTGTTGTTAAAAAGTAATTTTTTTTTTATAAAAAAATTTTTTTTGAGTTTTTTTTAGATTGAATCCTAAAAATTTTGTACAATGTTATCCCAGATGTTTTTTAGGATAATTTATTTTAAAAACAGCACTTAAAATGATTTTTTGTGAAATTTTAAAGAGAGAAGGTATTTTTTTTAAATTATTTCAAAAAATTTTAAAAAAAATTTTTTTTTCCTAAATTATTTTTTTAAGTATTCTGAAATAAGACACAAAAAATCTAAAAATATTTAAGTATTATTGTTATTTGAAAGCTTGAATGTAGCATATTTCAGTCATTTTTATTTTTTCCTTTTTTTTCGAGTATTCTCCTATTTTCAAGCAGTTAAGCGTAAGCTATGACATAAAAAGACCTATATATATATTTATTTTCAAGTTTTTTTGTGGAGGAGCTTCACTTCATATGGGCAGAATACGCACATTTCAAGTGTTAGCTCAGAGATTTTTAAATTAAAATTTTTAAATTAAAAAATTTACTTGTCTATTTAATAGATTTAAATCAATTTTAATTTTAATTTTTCTTGATTATTTTATAATAATAATAATAATAATAAGCTACAGCAGACTAACTGCGGAGCAAGACAATAAGTAGCCTTTCTATGGTAGCTCTCTGATTATAACATAAATCTTTATAATGATTAAAATTATGCTGACTGTTTTTTTATGTATTTTTATAATTAATGTATTTTTATAAAAATTTATTATTTTATGATATTTAACTGATTAGTTCTTCAAATAAATAAATAATAATAAGTTTTTTTTTTATTTTTAAGTGACTAGTTTTTAAAAAGGATGGGAGTAAATTTTAATTATAAAATCAAATAGCATACAAAGCACTCTTTGGAGAAGTAAAAATTTTGATCATATTTCACTCCAAGAATACAACAAGAATACAAATGTATTTTTTATGTATTCTAGATGCATTCTTGATTACATTCATGTTTGTTCTCTTTAATTTAATGTAAAGTAAAGTTGCATTTTAAGCCTACTTGACTTGAAATTTTTTGAATTTTTTATTAACTAATCATTGATAAAAAATAAAGTAAAATAAGATTTTTTTTCATGAAGATTATATTTTAAAATATTTTTCAAAATCTAGTCAAATTTCAAAAAATAAGGTTCTTGTTTACTCATTTCAAGTCAGTCTAACTTTCAATCGCTTTGAAAGATTTTCCAAAAGTTCTAAAATTAAAAATTCAAAAAAATCTTAACATTAACTAGCTTGAAAAAAAAAATATTTTTTTTTAAATCTACATCACATGTAAAACATGTCAGATTGAAATTATTTAAACTAATTCAAAGAATAATTTTAATATCTTTAGATAAAGTCTTAGAATGGAACGAAACGCTGCATTTTGTTAAATTTGTATTTTATATAGTTAGATTTGAGTTAAAGAAGACAAGAGAAAGAAAAGCTTGAGTTTGTTTTTCACACAAATTATTTTTTGTCTTCAACAATTTTAAAATCGAGTTCTTTTAATTTTTTAAGTGTCAATTTAAAATATCTAAATAAAAAAAAATATTTTAATAAATATAACATTTATATTTAGAACTTCTCTAAAGTGCTCAACCCATCTTTGCCCTTGCTCTTTTTCAGTTGTTAGGATACGACCTTCTTTGTCTTTCACTAATGTTGCTCTTTTTCAGTTGTTAGGATACGACCTTCTTTGTCTTTCACTATTGTTGCTCTTTTCTGTGAAGAGCTACATATCCAATTAGTAATCTTGTGTAGTTTATGTAGGTTCCCTTTTGAGCTTGCTTCTTCTGCTTCGCTAGCCGACTGGTTTATATAGTTCCTCTTATCACGTCTAGCTCCTTTCTTCACAAGCCTGTACTTTATTCCATATGATGCTTCTAATTTCTCGCGGATTCGATCAGATTTTGCTTGAAGGATTTTCGCTTTGATTTCCCTTTTTTCAGCTATCAGTGTCCATGTTTCATCGGATATCCATCTTTTTCTTTTATGTTTTACAAATCCTAGAACCTCTTCTGCTGTTTTACAATAGGCTTCCCGAATTTCTGACCTTCTTCTCTGTATATCCAATTCCTCTTGGTGTTCAAGTTTTTGAAGGCTCTTTCTAAGCTTTGTGCTGTATTCTGTTTTACTTTTAGGATCAGCTAGACGTCCAACATCGTATTTCTTTTCTGCATTTCTCTGATTGGCTTTACTCAGTTTCAGCTTTATACACGCTCTTACCAGATAATGATCACTATACATGTCGGCTCCTCTGAAGACTTTACTGTCATTTAGGGAAGACCTCCATCTTTTATTGATCAAGTGGGCTTTCTAGTGATAACCGAGTGCAAGGATTAGTTGCACTAGAGTAGCATTTAAAATCAATTTTGTTAGCCTTAACAGTAGAAAGTCCGGCTGATTAATTAAAATTAAATTTCAAGAATAATAAATAAAATTTATTTAAAAATTAAATTTTTTTTTTTATTTTTACATTTATATTTTTAGTTTCTTTGAGTAATTTCTTAAAAATTTATATCTTTTAGATAATATTCAAGTTTAAATTTTTCAAAAAAGGGTCTAAAAAACCCCTCGGGCTTTCTAGTGTTATTAACAGTGAACTTACTTGTCTATTATCTGCCCTTGCGAATGGTAGGAGAGGCCATCATCTCCTTTAAGTATATCTCTTAGCTGCAAAAGAATCGGTTAAATCAATAGAATGGTTCGATGACGAAAATAGAGTCACTAAAATTTTATCAAAGCAAGACTAGTACAACATTAACAGAGTAAGATTAAATTTTTTCAATTGGACGAAAAGTAAATAGTTATTTGGCTTGATTTCACAAATCATAAGGTTATAAAAAAAAGCGTTAAATTTTTAATTTGGTATTATGAATTTCAAGAAAAAAAAGAACAAAAATTCTCCTCATATTATTGATAAATCGAAATTAACAAAAATAAAATAATTAAAAAAAATACTGCAACTTAATGCAATAAACTTGCACTTTTTTACTTAAAATAATTTTTCTTCTGTAAATATAAGACAAAAAATAAAACATCAATAAGATTAAAATTGATTATTAATTTGTTAAGTCTAAAAAAAAAAAATTAAGTTTCTATTTTAGAAAAAAAGATTTTTTAAAATTTTTATTTATCAATAAAGGGTGAATTTTTGATCTTTTTGTTCTTAAAATTCACAATACCTTTTAATTTTGAATTTTAACATAACATTAGCGTTAAGAAATCACTGACAATATAGAAAAATTGAATTAGTAAGAGAAAAATACCTTTTTTCATCAAATAGCATCGGTCATCAATGTTTTTCTTTTTTTTAAATGTGAAAATTCACTAAAAAAGTGACCAAAAGTAAATAGTAATCTTTTATCTTCTATTTTAAATAAGAAAAATTAATCTATTACATGAAAATAAATAATGATCAATTTTTTAAAAATTTATTTTGATTGCTTTTAGATTTTGATTTTAAAATTTTTTGGTAAGTTCGGCACCTTTAAACTAGCAATTCCAACTATTAAGCCCATGTTGTTTAATAAAGATCAAACATTTTTCTATAAGAAATTTTATTTTGAAGCAAATGATGGTCCATCTTATCATAGGCATTAATTAATTAAAAATCATTTGTATGCTTTTTTTTTCGACTATAGTCACATGTCTTGTTCAATTAGATCAACTCTTTATCTCCTCTTCTCAGATATGTGTGCCGAATTTTTTAAATCTTTACCAAAAATAACATCTAAAATCTTTGTTTCATGATGCGACTCGGTTAGAAAAAAAACAATTCTCTGTTGTAAATAAGTTGGATAAAAAGGACGGTTTGCACGTATCTTCACATCAAGATACTGAGCTTATTTACACGTACTAATAAAAAAGAGTTCTTGTGTGCTAAAAATATGATTTTATTTTTTTTCCAAATTATCTCATTCCAGAGATATACGCACTTAAAAAATAAATTTTTTTTGAGCAAGAAAATCTCAAGAACTGAACACTCGACAAAATACATCAAATACAATTATGAAAGAGCATAAAGTCTAGTTTATAGTGCATTATCAAAATTAAATAAAATTTTTGTTATTTTTTGTACTTTGACGTTTTTTTTTAAGGGTATTCTTAACTGAATTTCAAAAAATTAAGTTCAAATTCGTATTCAGCATCTAAAAATTTACTTAGATACAAATTTTCATGATGTTATGGCATGAAAATGAAAAAAAAATTGAATTAAAATATGAAAAACAAAAAAAAATGCTTTTTTTTACTTTTTTTCATAGAAAATTAAAATTTTTTTTTTATAAACTATCACTTTTTGATATCGAATAAGGCCAATCCATTTTTAAAAAAACACAATATACAACTGTCACAAGGCTAATTTCATTTATTTGTTAAAGACTTATAAAAAATTTTGTATAATTAATTATTATTTAACTTAAATTTACCTCTAGATAAATGAGTTAAGCCGACATTTTTAGGAACAAAATTTTTTATAAATTATTTGTATAACGTATTTGCTCGATTTTAATGACATGTAGCTAAACCCGAATTACTAGATAAAACGACATGTGGTTAATTGATGGACAGTGATTTTAAAAATTACTATTAACGAAATGTCGTTAAATACAAAAATAGTCCAAAAAAAGCTTTTTTAAAAAAAAAAGTGCCAATTTTGACTACATGTCGTTAATTATTTATCGACATGTCGGTAATTAGAATAGTTTAGAATTAAGATAAAAGATACAATACATTAAAAAATACTCTAAAATCATATAACTGGCTGAAGGAGCTCTGCTCGTAGCCTTTCTTTAAAAAGAAATTTTTATTAAATTCTTAAATTATAAACTCAATTAATATTTAAAAGATATCTATATTCGTTGACAAAAAAAGCCTCGGTTGGGGTTATCAACTAAATATACATAAAAAATTTACAGTTTTTTATTAATTTTTATATAATTACTTTTAAAAAAACGTTTAAAAAAATTTTCTCAAAATAGAAACTGTCAGTCATAAGATAGAGAAAAAAATATAAATTCTTTGTTAAAATTAAATTGCGTGTGAGGCAATTACTTACAAATTATTTACAAAATTTACAATAAAAATATTTAGTTTATAAAAAAATATTTAAATTTTCTATGAAAAAAAGTAAAAAAAAGCATTTTTTTTGTTTTTCATATTTTAATTCAATTTTTTTCAGTTAATTTTTGCCAAAACATAAAATTTTGATAATGCACTATAAACTAGACTTTATGCTCTTTCATAATTGTATTTGATGTATTTTGTCGAGTGTTCAGTTCTTGAGATTTTCTTGCTCAAAAAAAATTTATTTTTTAAGTGCGTATATCTCTGGAATGAGACAATTTGGAAAAAAATAAAACATTAAAAATTTTAATTTTTTACTCAAAACTGTGATCTTATTTAAATCTTAGCAATTTCTTAAATTTGTTTTAAAAATATATTCACAACAACAATATAAGACAAAAATCAAACACAACAGTTCTAGACTCATTTGACTGAGAAAATTTAATTGAAAGACCAAAAGCTCAATGTGCTTTATGCAGCGCAAATTCTTTGTCTTAAATGACAGGATTATTGATGAGTGTTTATTATCCTTTTTGTTTTATTAATTAATTAAACTAGTAATTAAATTGTCTTAAATATCAATTTACTGTAAAGACCAAGCTTATTACACCGCATAACCTTTACTTTGAATAGTAAAAAACAACAAAAAAAAAAATTTTTTTACTATTTTTTATTGACGAAAAAAAGCTCAAATTTTAGAAATTATCTAAAATTAGATAATTGAAAAAATATAATTTTTAATGTTTGACGCAGTTTATCAGGCAAGTTTAACACATACTAAACATGAGAAAATTTAATTTAGATTTTATGTATTAGTTATTTTCTGTTTTTTTTTGTAGTTGTTGTTGTTATTGTGTATTTGTTATTCTATTTTTAGCTAGTGGTCCGTTGATCTAATGAGCACAGGAACAAAATTTAGTGATCACTTTTGGGACGAGGATGTCTCGGGCTACATGCTTTTGTATCAGAATTTGCGCAATTCACGTCAAACAGTCAAAGAGCTAGAGAGCTTTTTGCGCGACACGGCAAGTTCAGAAGACCAGTACGTGAAGCAGATGGGCAGGATTTCACAGTCGATAGGCAAATTCAAAATGGAATCTAGCACGGCGCCGCTCTGGCTCGCTGTACTCAAGGAGATTAGCGAGCAGAACGACGTGTCGCACGCCAAATTCGCCGCCAAGCTTGCCGAGTTGATCAAACAAGTTCAGTCGTATGGCGACGAGCTGCGTATTCAAAAGAACAGATTCAAACAGTCCGAGCTAAGCACCGTTCAGCTAATGGACCAGTTTCGTTCAGCAAGAAACCATTTGCAACGTGCCAAAGAGAATTATGTGCAAACGGCTAGCGAGCTCGAAAAGCAAAAGAAAATACTCGAACACACCCAGCCCTCAAATCCGATTTCAAATCAACAACAAGTTCAAAAACTAGACAAAAAACTGGCCTCTCAAACCGGTGTCTATCAGTCATGCATGGACAAGTATAATTCGCTGAGAGACGAACTTGAGGTGAAATTCAGCGCTTCGTGCGATCAATTCGAGCAAATGGAACGGCTTCACTTGGACAAAATGAAATTTTTTTTGTCCGAATACTTGAATTTAGTTGATGGATTAAATGCAGCTAGGTCTAAAAATTTAACTGACAGCCAGCATAAACTTAGCGCATACAGCACAGAACATTTGCTAGAGCAATTTTTGCTAAACAAATCGATCGGTCAAAATAGACCAAATCGAGCCGAATTTCTAAGCTTCGATTATTTGACGCAAACATCCGAAAAATACGAGACTAAGCGGTCTAATTTTTTAAATTTTGAACTATTTTCGAGGATAAAGTCGGCAAAAAAAGCGCGGACGAGCTCAGCTAACGCCATAGACGTGTCCAAATTGAGCTTAGTGGATGACTTGACCGAGACAGAGCCGGCCCGACTAGCCAAAGCCGTATCGCTCGACTCAGTTGACTTTCACGTTTCGTCTAGGAAAAGCGAAGGTGATTTGGTCAATTATTACGAACCAGACGAAGCAGAGCAGCAGGCCAACGAATGGATGAGATCCAGCGATAGCTCGGACACCGATTCGGATGACTCGGACAAGCCGAAAAAAATCTATCTTAAAATAAACCCGGTCGAGCAGAAAAGTCAAACTAGTCCGGACGAACTAAATCAAATAGGAAAAAATTTACAATTAAAAATAAATTTGCCTGAAAAAAAAATCTATTCAAAACAGTATAAAATTGACGAGAATAACAATGTTAGTGAGCATCCTCCGCCGTTGCCGCCTTTACCGTTGAATCTACAAATTCGCATGAATCAACGCGTCAACGAACTTAGTCGTACACTAAATGAATCACCGTGCACACTAAACAAAAGTATGACTGACAGTGACAATGATGATCAAAATGTACAATTCTAGTCCCCAAATCCAAATTGTGTATAAACTTTTAAATATGCTTTTTTTTTTTTTTGTTAAATTTGTAAAGAAGATTATTTAAAAAAAAAAAAAAATTTAATTTTAACTTTTATTTTTAATCTGAAAAGAAAAATTGCTTGGGTTCTACGTGGGGCGTATTGGTGATGCCTAATAAAGGCTTAATGAAAGTTTATAATTAGAAATGGCTAGATTGAGTGCAAAGTTTGAAGATAAATTTTTGAGCTGGGTGCAGAGAATTTTTTTTGTTCATTTAAAAGCTTGAATTTTATTTATTTAAAAATATACAATTTTTCAAAGCATGCCACTAATTGAAATTGAAAATGGAGGCTCTTCTATTTGGCTGAGATGACTAAGTGTGTGTTGACCATTGGTCCTCTCAGTTAAATTAAACACGCGGCTAGCCAAGGCACTTTATATTCACAGTGCAACTAAAAGAAAAAGAGAAACAGTTTGTATATTACTATTTATTGGTATTTACAGCAGATCAGCAGCTTTTTTGGAGTGTAAATTTTCAAGCAAAAAACAAAAAAATTTTTTGATTGAAAAATTTTTTTTTTTTTTGCATACAAAAATAAAAAAAATTTCAAATTTTTTAAATTTTTATTATATAAAAAAGTTGATAAGTTGATGATTGGGAGAGCCTAATCTTCTCCCATCGCTTTTAATCATTTTACATACACAATATTAGCTTGTATTTAACTGAGCACTAAAAAAATACTGAATGAGCATTAATTTATCATTTATTTAGCATTAAATTATATATAAACAAGTATTAATCAATTTAAAAAATAACAATGAGAAAATTTTTTTTAGCATTATAAAACCAGTAAATGAACATAAAATTTTTAACAAAGTAACATTAATAAAACCATTATTGCACTAATAAAGCACCTTTAGTTGTGATATAACTATCGTTGTGATATATTTATATCATTGTTTTGCAAGTCGTTTCACTTGATTGCATCTATAATACACGCGTTTCCCTTCACTTGTATTGTTTGCCATCGAAATACTCCAAATGCCATCACTTTTGATTTTTTCCATTGCTTCGTTCTTGTTGTTAAATGTACATAATAGAGTCCATTTTCTTCTTGTTTGTTTGGATCTTTATTTGACAATTTATGTTTCCACATATTCTGTATCATCAGTATCTGTGTCGCTATCATATTGTGCTACTCGTTGACTTGCCATTTTATGTAAGACGTAAGTTTTTTCAGGCTTTGTGAATTTTGGAACAAAATAACAAGAACAAAAATTTTAAATTTTTATAACTTTTTTCCTTTGGTCTAAAACTGATTCTGCAAAATGTATGTGTAACCGATATTTAATTTCTGCAAAAACTATGCAAATCTGCAAAATAGTATATGCATTAAAAAATCACTAAAATTTTAATTGCAAAGGTTTTGTACAGATTAAATTTTAGGTGATACATGTTATGTATCAAATGATACATTTTGCAAAATCAATTTTAGACCAAAGGGAAAAAAGTTATAAAAATTTAAAATTTTTGTTCCAAAATTCACAATGCCGTTTTTTCATCGTATTTATATTATACAAAATGTACTGTTACATAGTAAAAAGTACATAATTGTAGCACTGTTAAGCAATTAGTGTTGTTTTTTTTAAATTAATGTAAATTCTATAAAATTAATGTTAACTGAAAATTTATAATTTTCAAAAAATTTAATAAATGCACGTTTATATTAATTAATGCTTGTCCAATATAATTAATGTTTTTTCAACGAAATTAATCCTAAATGTTATTATTGTTCAAATCAATTAAATTAATGCTCATTTAAATATAAGTCCACAATATTACCATAGAATTATAATGTCAATATAGGATAAAAATAGTTAAAAAAAAAATTAAAAAAAACTACCGTCACATTAGAATGTAAAGATAAATAAAAAAAAAGATTAAATTTTTAATTTCCAAAAGTTTGACTAGTCTGAACTTAAAATGAATGTGTGAAAATTTTTTTTTCATATATCTAGCTATATTTTTCTAAATTAACGCTGTTTGCATGGAAGCGCCAAGAACATAAAGCGGGCCATAAAGGTGAAGCTCCCGAGTTTTTATAAGAAAATAAATTCAGAAAGACATTTAAAAAATTTCCGCAAAATTACTAACAATTAATAAATTGATACAGTGCACTCGCGCTATAACGATTCGCTTTATTACGAATATCGCGTTACAGCGAATGATGTATAAGTCCCGATTT
>VANL01000767.1:0-24091 GCA_006352455.1 Brachionus sp. 'Tiscar'
CGTTTATTTAAGCAAATACAAATTAAAGATAAAGTAAAAAGCTCCGAAAAAACTCCTCCGGTGTTTGAGTGTTAAGTAAATTGAAATCTAAATTAGTTTTTCTATTTTTAAGCAATAAGATGAGATATTAGTTATTTTAGAATTGATTTATTTAATAAGAAACTACTAATTTAATTTCGAGAATGACGCAATCAAATAATGTCTAATTTTTTTTAAATTTTTGGCTCTTGTTTGTTTCAACTTCTTATAAATTAAATTTTTACATTCCCAAATGAGAAAACATTTAATTCACATTAATATTTCTCAAATATTAACTCAAATTCTTAGCTTTTGACCCAAAAGTTAAGAATTTGAGTTACCCATTATGCATGGGTCAAGATCACAAGTCTTAATCCAAACAAATTCTGGCAAAGAAATGAAAATGTTATTATTAAAATTTATGAATTTTAATCATACACTTAACACTAAAAGTTTTTTCAAATGCAGTTTCTTAAATGTCGAAAATCTTAATCCTTTAATCCGAGAGAGTTTAGTTGATAAGTCATTTAAAAATTAATTAAAAATATTAATCTGATATTAAGAATCTTCAAAAAATTTTCATAACATATACTTTTTACTATTTGAATCTGTAAAAGTAAGTTTGAATTTAAAGTTTTCTTATTTTTAAATACAGAAAATTAAATAATGATGTTGTTAGAGTAATGAAAATTAACAAAAAATCGAAATTAGATTTTATTTCAATTAGCATAATTTTTTATATTGGTCTTTTATGAAATCGGTCAGAGATTTCAGAAATTTTGAATTTAAATATTATTATTATTTATTCTGCATAATAAGATGTCTTTAGAAGAATTTAAAATAAAAACTGCTTGAATTTATGTTTATTTTGTTATGTTTTTTTTCGAATAATTTTTTGTTCTAGTAAAAGAATTAAAATATTTAACTAAAAATATTCTTAATTTTAAAATTCGTTTCATGAAATGAATAAAATTAAGAAACGTCAAAATCAATAAGATTATATAATAGTTTAAACTAATTTTAATTTTTAAAATTTAAATTTTATTCTTAGATGACGAAAATTTTATAGTAGCTTTTTTTTCTACTTTATGCTGTACAACATTCCCTGGTTTAACGATATGTGTGATTTGACAGAAATACCCAAATTTTCTGAAATGAAATCCATCCAACTATATTCAACGAAAGATGAATACATTTATGCAATGAAAGAAGATTTAGCAGAGTGGTTCAATTCTATGTATTCAACGGAGATTACAGCTACTAATTTCATTGACAAGCTTGAAAACGGAGTTATTATTTGCGAGCATGCAAATAATGTAACTCGAACAGCCTTAAAGACTCTTAAATTCAATCAAAATGATTTAAATCAGGCTGGTATTGTCAACTTACCGATAACAAGTCATTCAAATATTAATCGACTTATGACTCCTAATGGAAAATCAAATTGGTCAGGAGATTTTTTACTTTTTAGGTCGGATGCTAAACCACAATCGTTTCAATCACGTGATAATATTTCGAATTTTATAAGATGGTGTAGATTTATAGCTAAAGTAAGAGAATGTCTAATGTTTGAAACAGACGATTTGATCTTAAGAAAGAATGAGAAAAATTTCATACTTTGTCTTCTAGAAGTTGCTCGATTTGGTTCAAAATTTGGAATTCAAGTTCCAACTATTATTCAGTTAGAGCAAGAAATCGAGGCCGAAATCGAACGTGAAATAGAAAAAAGTAAATCTATTGAACCAATTATAAGTAAAGTTAACTCATGTTCAAGTAATACAAAAAATTTCAATAATTATGAAAATATTGAAGATCCACAGTTAATTAATTGTAATAACTCACACAATTCCTTCAAAAAAATTACTAGCAATTTTTCAAATGATGAAATTTTAATTAAAAGCAAAGAATCTTCATTAGTGCTAGGACTTGATGAATTGAATAATAAAATCATGCATAACGTAGACAATTCCAGTTTAGATGGTTCATTTGGATCGAATAATGATCTCAATTTAAATCAGAATTGCAATTTCTTTAATGACTCTTTGGAAAATTTGAATGTTACAAACAAAAAAATAGAAATAAATGCACTTGAGCAAGTAGCTTTAAATTTAAATAGCAAAGTACAACAAAATAAGCAATTAAATTCGTCCCCATCATTCACTTCATTATCTTCGGGCTCATCAATTTCAAATCAAAACGATGATTTTAAAGATATTAGTAAAAATCAACTTATGAATCAATTTATTTTAGATACACAAAATATAATAAACAATAGAAAAAATAAGGTTGTAAAAAATTTGATGCCTTTTTTTCGAAATGAATCTCAAAATAAAGAGAAAACCGAAACTGAACCCGCTAACTCATTGAATAAAAAAGATTCTTTCGACAAAATTTTTAACCAAACAATTCAGACTATGAATCATAATAACACTAGTCAACAACTCAATGTGGGTAGCAGTCAAACTAGCCAGACTAGTTTACATAATCATGTATGCTTTATTGCTGATCGTTGTAGATGTGAAAAACAGTTTCCTGTAATTAAAATTGGAGAAGGAAAGTATCGAATTGGAAACACGAAAAATATAGTTTTTATCAGGGTAAATAATTTTAATGTTTTTTTCTATTTTTCAAAATTTTTTATTCGTTTAAGATTTTGCGAAATCACATAATGGTTCGAGTTGGGGGTGGCTGGGATACTTTAGAAAATTATCTTAACAAACACGACCCATGTAGATGCCCAGGTGATACAAATCATTCAATAGGTATAAATTTAGAGTTAATCTAAATTTTTTAGTAATCATAAATCACTGAATGATATCTCAAAAATATATTTATTATATCATTTATTCACATTAATATTACTGAGCTCTGTGAAAAAAGTCAGATCTAACCTGAAGTGACTAAATTTAAGCCCTTACGAAAATTTATAAGAAAGAACATAGCATTAGATATGAAATAATTTATAAAATATTAAAAAACCGTAATATACAACTTTTTTTTAATTTTAACAAATTTTTTCTTTAAATTTTATCAAAATCGTGTAAAAAAATTTTTATTTTTCAATTCTTCAAAAATTATGACTTTTTCTACTACTTTTTTAGGTTTTATTCTTATAGTGATAAAATTAGGGAAAAAAAAGTAAAAATAGTTAATATTCGTTTTAATTATCATATATACAATACTTACAATTAATTCAGTAGACGCTAGAAAAATAAATTATAATTCATAGATTAAAATTTTGGTTGGTTCACCTTTATTTATGACATTATTTTTAAAGCTAATTGAGCTAGTTTTTTGATATATAAGAAATAAATAGAGTGAAAAAATGCGTCTATGACTTGTTTCTTCGATCTTTAAACAAAATTTATTTTTTTATAATTAAAGCATGACAAGTTGTGTCAAAATAAATGAAATATAAAAATAGTTTGCAAATTCTAGCTTATCCAAATTTGATTAAATACCTTATGGTCATTTGGATAGTTTTCTAAATAGTTTTATTATTTAAAAACAATTACATTTATTAGCTATAAAGTTTAAATGACCATTTTCAAAATAAAATTCATTTTAAAATATTTTTTTTCTAGAAAAAAAATTAAATATTAGTAAATTATTTATTTTGGATGAACCAAAAATGTTTTTAAATAAAAAAAAAAGCACAAATGTTTAAAAATTATATATAAATTACATATTCAATTATAAAAATAATATTTAGACAAAATAAAATCTTATCTATCATCATTATTTTTAACTTTTTAAGGCTTCAAATCAAGCTCGAACGAAATTACCTATTTTAACGAACTTCCAGATTTTTCATCTAATATAGTGTTAACACCTGTACAAAATTCATCGGTTAGTCAAGCCAATTTTATTATTAAAGCTCAATCATCCGTTTCACAAAATATTTCTCAAAAAAAGCTATTAAAATCTAATTTTAATAACAAGTGTATTTCAACTAATTGCTTGGTAAACAAAAAGGAATTAGATTTTACAGACGCTAAATTAGTTGTTGAAAGGGATACTCAGGGAAAGCATATAGTTGGCAAAATAATCATTAACAAAACAAACGAACAGATCAAATCAAATTTACCGGAACAAAGTTTTTTTAATAATAGTTCAAATAATTACTGTTCAGCTGATGCAAAAAAATTGAAAGATACATCATACAGCGAAATGAATGGTCAAAACTTAAATACTGTAATTCAAAATCAATTTTTAGAAGAAAACAATTCTTTGAATTTTTTAAATGCGAAATCACCTAAAAAATCGAGCATACCATCATCTAATTCTTTGAATTCATTATATCAGAATATGCAAAAAAATACAATTCGAAAAATTTTTGATCCAATGTCTCAAAAATCACTAATCGATAGTCATAGATCTAAAAACTTGCTTTATGAAAATCAATTAGCCCAAATAAAAAATCCTTCAGCAACTCTTAAGATAAATAACCATGATTTATCCTCAAATCCAACAACAACTGGCTATAATAGTCTTAACGACGATTCATCTTCAGATTTTTTAGAACAAACATCGATTCACATCGATAATAAAGTAAAACCAAGATTTTTAAAAAGATATGACAAGAAAAGAGCAATAACCGAAGCAATAGTTGATTTGCAAAATATGAATCAAAATGTAAATGATTCGATTCCTAGTTCGAATATTGAAACTCAAAATTCTAATAATGTCAAGGTTACTAGCAGTCCTAAGCCTCCACCACGTATTAAAAAAAAATATAGAAAAAGTAAAACAACTGATATACGACAATTTGATATTAGTGTAAAAATGTCTACTTTTGGATCAACTTTGAATAAACATGAAGATAGTTTGGAAGAGTCTGAATACGAATCAAGCGAAAGCTTACAGAATAAAAAGGAAGCTGAAAAACTCAACGATTCTTTGGAATCAATTAATCTAACAATGAATAATGACATTAAAGTTGAAGATGACTCATTACTATTTAATAATGATCATGGAATTTCATTGTCGCTTTCAACTACGTCATCTATCTCCAATATTAACGAAATTGATCAGGACCACGAATTTTGTAATTTGGGTCAAAAAATCGGACGCGCTCAATGGGACAAATCAACTCAAAAATTAGACTTTAAAACTCAAAGCTCATCATCTCCAAATAATTATTTGAATAAAACAACATCTACTCCATCTTATAATTTCAATAAGCAAGAAAATATTATTGATTATGTTTCTTTGACTAATAGACATTCAAACTCAAATAAAAAAGTAAATTGCAATTTGAACTCTGCAAAAGAACAATTGTATGAAATGAAAAAGACAATAGATGCAAAAATTAACCTTCAAAAGTTTGAAAATTCGAAACCAATCTTGGTACCATCTCGAACTACTCCTAGAAAGGTTAAAAAACGTTCTGGTGGAAGATCAATCACTACAGGAATATTGAATGAATATGAAAACAAAAAATCGTTTGATAAGCCAAGTCCCAATTTGTACAAAAAAAAAACAAATACTAGCATGATTCCAAAATTTTCCCCAAAAATAAACTTAACTTCAATTTCGAAGCAAGCTTCATCATCATTACATAATTTGAATAATTGTTTAAAAAATGATATTTCAAGACCAAGACGTGACTCATCTGTGTCTTCGAGTCGTACTTGCTTAAGCAATAATATATCATTTTCATCAGTCAACACAACTCCAGTAGAATTCAAAGAAAACAAGGCTTTTGAGTTGAGAAAAAAGTCAACTTTGCTAAACAAGATTGTTATTAAAAATCATCAACATGATCCGATTTATTCAAGAAGTCATCCAATTTCTACTGAATTAACTGATCAGCAAGTTCTGAACAAAACTGTAAATGATAACATACAAAGTTTAATATCTGATACAGCGATACGCAAGCGTTTATTTACAAAAAAAAATGAAAAACAATTCGATCCAAACTCTTCGATTGGATCGAATGGTTCATCTAGTTTTTCATCTAACTCAATCACAACTGGAACTAACTTTATCTTAAAAAATAAAATTTTAGCTTCTTCCCCTATGACTAATAGATTAAAATCAGTAAATACATCCAGAAATACGAATAAGAAAAAAGATTCACCCACAAAAATAAAACCTCCATCTAGATCAAAATCGAACAATGATTTATTTTATGAACTGGAACGAACCAATTCTGCTCAGGATTTGATAGAGTTAATTAACAATTGCGAACCTCCTGTTGGAGATTTAACCAAGTACAAAGTTTTGATTAGTGAATGTGAAAAATATGATCCAAAAGCAAAAAAAAACAAAAAATACAGCAGTTCTAGAAAAATAACACAAGTGTCAATGGCTAATAAAAATATTAATGAAGAGAAAGCAACTGGTATCTACGATGAAAAATTAAGTTTCGACTCTTTGAACATAATTCATCACAAAAGATCAAGGTCATTGCCATCTTATGAATGCATTCCGTTAAATACAACAAAAGATAATGATCCGACTTTTGATGAAGAATATCATGAAGAAACATATTGGCAAGACATAAAAACAAATTTTTGATTTTGTTTAGTCTATCGACTCGATTATGTTTCTTTATTAAATTGTTTTGTTATACATCAACGAGTTTAATGTTGATTAAAAAAATTTGTTTAAAAAGTTTTGAGCAAAACTTAAATCATTTTCTAAATTTAATTTATGTAGATTATATCGACTATTAACTCAGTTATCGAAATTTTAAGTTTAGTATCTTAAAAATAACTTTTTTTAAAAATATTTGAGCTTGGATAAATATAACTTATAATTAAGCAATAAATTTTAACCTCATTTTATTAAAATCAAAATACTTTAATTTTTGTTTTTGTTATTAATTTTTGATAGCTGAAAGATTGGATCAATTTTTATTAATGAATTATATTTAAACTTTTTAAATTTATAATAAATTAAAAAAATCATCTGTTTTTTTCTACTAAAATCATTTCTGTTATTGACTATCTATTTTAAGACAAAAACAGTCTTTCGTCACACATTTTTAATTTACTTAAGTTGAAAGTATAAATAAAATAGTTATTGAGCAAATTTAATTACTAAATAATTTTTTCGAAATTGTTTAAAACTCTAATGGCTTTTTAGAAGTTTAGGTTTCTAAGAGATAGAATGTAAATTTATCTAACAAATTTATTCGATATTTATGTCATAAATTGATTTTAAAATTGCAAATAAATAGATAAATATTCTATTTGTTGAACACCAATAAGTTTTTAATTGAATCCCATCGATTTGAATCATGATATAAGTACGTCATTGAAGATTGTAAAGAAGGCTGAAGAGAATGCTGATGATATTCAAAAATCCATAAAACTATTGCCCAAACTATAGCTCCAAACCATGGAAAAATTTGAAAATTTGTCTTAGGAATTAGATTATTTTCCTGACAAATTCTGGCTAACCCAAAAAGAATTCTTGATAACAAATACATATTTATCTAATAATTTAATATTTTTATGCTATTTTGTAATATCTGTTTTTATTTACTTGCTCATTTACACTATTTTTTTCTCCAAAAACAACATATCCACCAATAAATGCTGAAATTAAAGTATGATGCTGCTTTATCTCATTGAAAATTATTTTAAAGATTAATCGAATTGATTTGTAGATAAAAACAAATTTTGCTAAATTTGTGGCGTGGGTCTTAGTTGCTTTTACTATTGCCTTGATTTTTTGAAGAAAACTTAAATTTAACACTTAAGTTATCAATTAAACAATATATATTTAATTACGTTCCGTTACGGAATAAAAAAGTCATAACTAAAGCGTGTGGGAATCTAATTTTACATCCATATCTAAAATTTAAATTATTATAAGTGAATTTAAAGCCGAATTTGATTCATTACACTAATCCATTTCGTATTCCTTTAACTAAACAAAAAAATGGACGATAATATGGATCATTAACAAGCCGATTTGCTAAAATATAAAAAGCAGCAGCCATTATTTTTTATTTTAAGTGAATGAGGAATAATGGCTTCTATTGAATAAAATTTAGAAATTAGCAAATTGAAATCATAAAATTACTAACATTTTCTTATTTTCCTTTTAATAAATAACCAAAATAATATATGAAACAATGTACATATAATTAAATATTAATATTCATGTTTATAAAAAAACGTTTAATCTTAAATTTGTCTATTTTCTAATATTATTTTTTTTAAATACTAATGAAGCTTTATAATAAATAAAAAATAGAGTTTAATTAAAATTTTTGCATCTTTTGAAAAAAAAAAAATTTAAGGCATAATTAAATATCCAAATAAAATGAAGGAAATTAATATGTAATTCATTTTAGTTCGTTCATTAAATGAACTTTAAATATTCTTTCCATTCTAATTATGTTTTTATGCGTGCTAACTATGTTTAGAAGCTCTGAACTCAAAGACACAAGTTATTTAGATAAATTTTCTTCGCTAAAACAACCAATTTATTTTTAAATATCTTGAATGTTGCAACTCTGGACTAACCGACTCGATAAAATATTATTTTTATTTGAAAGAATATTATATGCTGAATAATCTTAATCATTTTTTATATAAAATGGATATTTAACTCTATATTAGTTCTTATTTCAATTTGTCCATGGGACTTAAACTTTAATTAGATAAATAAATAAATATCTAAGTTATAAGAAAAAAAGCAACTAAGTTGCTAATAAAAATGCTGCTATTTATACAAAAAATTAAAAAAAATGATTTTGTTCTGTGTTTTATTTTTATTTCAAACATGAGCAACAAATTTAAAGGAAGAGACTCTAAAGATATGCTTAAACTTTTGGACACGAAGTTTGTCGATAAAATTCAAGAAAAAGGAACTGAAAATGAAGAAGAAAATGAGTTTAAAAGAAAATCAGTTCTTTATGAATCTTTTAAGCAAATTAAAGATAAAAATTCACCAGCACATCTTAAAAAAAAGTATTCACAAACAGCTTGGATCAAATATAGAGATTCTCTAATAAATATAGCTTTATTAAATACTGAATCCGATTATACCGAAGTAGATGTTGCTAAAGCACTTCAGTCAGCTCTAGATAATGAAAGCCTTTATCAAAAGCGTAGATATGCTGAACAGAACGGTTTAATTTTACCGTGGAATTGGAAAATTCCTTCTAAAAAACATATCAATGAATTAAGAGATCAATTTGTAGAGTCTAAATTTTCTATACGCATTATAGATGATTTATTTCATCCGTACTTTAAATCCAATATTCGTGGATTAGAAAATTTACGAAATCTAATAAAAAATGATTTTAATACCACGCGTGAAACAACTGATCTGATTTTTAAATATCTTTCACTTAAATTTTTCGAGCGGAATCCTTTTACCCTTTATAAATGTATAGAGTTTCTAGATACATATTTTAATTCATCCTTTTTACCCAGATTTAATTTAAACAAAAAATATGAACTTGAATGCTTTTTGCCTTTTTTTGTCAAACTACTTGATGATCCAAGATATTTAGTTAGAAAAGGAATTCGACATAATTTAAACCAATTGATTGAATTAAGTGATCATGTTTTAATATTTGATTTTTTGATTGATCAATGTTGCCTGAATAGTTGTGAATCCAATAGGATTGAAGTTCTTGAAGCGATTGGTCATATAATTGAGAAATTTCATCCTAAAAATTTTAACATTAGTTCATTTAAAATTATTTTTGATCTTATCAGTAGTTCGAGTTTGAATGTATCTAATACGGCTCTTAATTTATTATGCTTAATCAACTCAAAATATGGATTTGAAAATTTTGAAGAATTCATTGATGTTATAGATGAAACTGCTAGAAAAAAACTTTATGACCATATTGATTTGTTTGAAAAGCAATCAAAGATATTCCCTTTAAAAAAATCTATGTTTCTAATTGATACCTACACTATTATGGAAGCTATTAAATCAGTAACTGGATTGATAAAGAGTGAACTTGAAACAGATTTAAAAAATGGAGATATTTATACAAAAGATTTTCAAGAAATAGTTTTTGATATTTTAGATAAAAATAAAGATTTGAGCTTAATAGGGTTGGATGAAATAGTTGCCATGATGAAAAGCAAGCAAAAAAAAATTCAGGTCATTGAGAATATAGATTATATTGTTTTATCGTGTAGTGTTAAACTTTTGGATACTTTTTTTGAGTTGAATTCTCAAGAAAAACCAGATCTACATTTCTTTCAACTAATCGACAGTCTTCAAAATGTATTAAGATCGATATTTGAATCCGGAATGGGAAAAATATTAGCTCTAGGATCCTTAAAATTTTGTCTTTATTCCCTTTTTAAAATCCAATTTGACACTAATTTAAAAAATGAGTCTACTAAAGAAGTTTTGCAATCATTAATCAACGTAATTTTATATGCTTCTGAAAAAACAATATGCTTATGTGCTCTCATTCGTTTGATGACTGAAAGTTATGTTAAAAATTTTGGATCCTTACAAAAGAAATTTTTAGAAAAGATTGTAAACTGTATTTGGACAAAATATACTCTTAAAGATCCCAAAAATGGTCAAATTGTTCTTTCTATAAGAGATGTTGATTTTGTTGAAGTAGTATATGAAATCAACATTTTTCTGGAAGCAGTGCCTTTAGATACTTGGAGTACTATGAAAAATGATCTCCCTCTTAGAGTTATAAACACTTTAATTTATCAAATTGCATTGCGTAAAGGAAATGAAATTTTTGAAATACTGGAACTATTAAATATACCAAACAATGCGGAGATTCATGATTTTGTGTTAAGTATTATGGACTGGATGAATGAAATAGAAAAAAATAAATCAAAAGAAAAAAAAAAAGCCGAGACTAACAACGTTTAATTTTTTTAAATAAGACAAATGTAATAAATTTAATAATTAAAATTTCTTAAATGCTTTTTGCCTTTTTTTGTCAAACTACTTGATGATCCAAGATATTTAGTTAGAAAAGGAATTCGACATAATTTAAGCCAATTGATTGAATTAAGTGCCATCATTTTATTGTCCATTGAAAATAATTGAAAGTTTCATTTGGAGATGAATAAAACTTTTGAACAGTTTTTTTTAGTTCAATTTAGATTATATACGACTTAAATATTTCAAAAACAAAATCACTTTTAAAATAGTCTAATTAATTTTCTAAGCTTTCATTTCTTTTAATCTAACATTGCATCGATTTAAAGGCGATTCATAAAATAATATTTGACAATAAATCTGACAAATGATAATTAATTAAAGTTATCAGAATTTTTCAATTCAAACTGGGATTTTTACAAAAAAAAATATTATGAGTAGATTTTGACATAGTGTGTGAAAGGGTCATGAATATTTTTCATATCTTGTCTTAGCCGTAGAGTAGAAAAGAACGTTAAATTGGAAAAGCACGGGGGCTCATTATAAAATAAAACTGTAAATTTAATTTTCATTTATTTCATTTAAAGATAAAATTTAAATGAAAATAATTAGTTAGTGATTTTTTTTTGAAAATTTTTATTAATTAAATATGTACGATTTTTTTAATCAACTATTGATTAAAGAGAAAACAGATTTTAAAACAATAAGTTAATTAGTTTCTTCAGAAATATTAGATTATTAACCTTTATTAAGATCCATGGTTACTGATTAAATTTTTTAAAGTTTGTCCATTGAAAATAATTTTTTTAGTTCAATTTGATTCTATAATAAAATATCTCATATTTATTATAATTTGTTGGTATTTTGATAAAATTTTTTCAAAAGAATTAAGAATTTATTCTTAAAATGATTTTATTGTTTTGAATTAACAGTTTGACTATAATGAAAATTAATAAATAGATTTAAAAATAAAACATGATATTTTCGTTTAAATGACTAGCTATTTAATTATTTTTTAATTTACAATTGAAAAAACATTCAGTTTTTATCCAAAATTTAAAGGATATTTAATGAATAAAGCTATTCATTTAACAGAATTAATATACAAGCTTTTATGATAAAAATAAAGGCTTAAATTATTTTTGGTTTATTTTCTAGAACACACACTAGATTTTAAAAGAAATTGTTTTTAGGAAGCTATAGTTTTAATGCAAGAAATCTATAAATAGTTTTATTTAAAACCGTTTCCTGTGATCAAAAGAAATATAATTTATAAAAATATTGATAAATATTTACAAAGCTTCATGTAGATTAATCAAAACATGAACATGATATTGAATATTTTTCCTTCACATTTTATTTAGTCATACTAAAAATTTTTGAAATAATTTGGAGATGAAAATTTTAGAATATTATTCAAGAGTTCAATAGTTATTGAATGACAAACATGAGTTTAAAGTAATTTAAAACCAATAATAGATGACAATTGAACTAATCAATTCACTTGGCTTCGAGGTATACTTATTATGGACCAGATTTTCCCTAATCACTTATTTATTTTACACTTGACTGATCTCCAACTGAGATTTTAAATAACTCATGTTTCTGTTTATTCGTGAATATTTTTAAATCATTTAGCATAAAAATGAACTTAGAGATGGGTTTAACTGATAGTATGGATAAGTATTTTTATAACATTCTAATTAGTTAGTAAAACAATCTTTATCTAGGCCATGGGATGATTATTTTTGATTCCAATTTAAAAGTGTTAAATAAATCATAATTTCTTTAAAACTTCTATTTAATCCTGTGCAAATAAATTATTTGCGTCGATGAACTTGAGCTGATCATGACAAAAATTTGATTTATTATAGACCAGTCACTCTATTTGGCCTATATTTTTAGTTTTACAAGCCTTTTTTTAAACCCTTTTATGTTTTCAGGAAAAATAGTAGATTATATTTCACTATTTTATATTAATTGAGTCGTTAAATAAAAATGAATATCTTATTACTTTTTTCGTAAAAATATAATTATAAAATTTAATTTTAAAATATAATTCATGTATCTAAAAAATATTAGAAATATCTTAGTTGCAAAATATTCTATAATTTGATTCAAATTATTTGAATCTTATATTAGACCATATTTTTAGACCATTTTTAAAATTTCATTTTAGCTTGGTAATTTTAAGGTTAATTCGGTTTTTCTTAAAATGATAGAATAATGATTACATGTTTTTAAATCTAATAAAAACATTCCTATAGATATTTTATTTCTGAATTTCTTTTATCAAACTGATAAGAATATTTTAATTATAAAAAAATTAAAATAAAAGTTTTTTTGCGAATTTAAAAAAACTTTTTTTTATTTATAATAAAATAATAATATTCGTATGTAATAGAATATTTATATTAAATTAGTTGAAAAAAAATTATGGAAAAGAAATAACTAAAAAAGGAAGCCTTTAAATTTTGCTTGAATAGTTTTAAGTATGGAAATGATTTTAAAAATTCAATATTTTATTTTTTATACATTTAAGTAGATAAAAAATCTGGTTCTAAACTATATTATCCTTTTCTTCAATGGTTTTTTTACCGATAACTATGTCCTATTTTTCTCATAAAAAGAATCCGAATTGCTAAAGAATCTTTTATTGAAATTATTCATAATTTCATCAGTTGGTTTAGAAAAAAATATTTTTAAAATAGGAGCTTAAAATCCAGTATTTTTATCTTTTGTATACTAAAATTGTTGTTTCATTTAAGTTCATAAAGTTTTTACGTTTCTTCTCTATTAGTTTTAAACTTTTTTTAAGATTTAATATTTAAAAAAATTCACTTGTTTATGAATTTAATGAAAACTTTCACATTTTTGAATTCATCAAATAACAGGAGTAACAATAATTAAATTTTTAGTAAAAAATAGGGTATCTTAATTTTTCTAAGAGTAAAATTAATATATACATATATATATATTAATCTTTAAAAAGCATAAAATTTTATTTCAATTAAAACTTATTTTTAGGCCGAAAAAACAATTTTTTAGCAGATTTTTAGCTAAAATTATAATTTTTTTTATCTTTAGGTCAATATTATAAGTTTTTACAACCTTAGCTATAAGGTTTGAAATTTATACTTTAAGTCAATACTCAATTTTTGGTATAAATCAGAATTAAAAAATTAATTTTGTTTCTATATTTTTAAGTCGTAAGAGCTAAAAATTAAGTTCCCAATTAGCCAATTTTTAAGTTCTATTTCTTTAAGCATTATTTCAGGTAAATAATTTTAAGTCTAACTAAAATAGAAGAAATTGTTTCTATATTCACATCAAGTAATCGAATTTAATAAGATTTTTGTAAATTAGTCGAGAATGAATCTAAAATAAAAATTAGTTGAGAATTATTTATGATTTATACAAACCAAGAAATTTGAGGATTATTTATTTCACTAAAATAAAAAGTTTTCATCATAAAAACAAAGTAGAATTAGGATATAAAATAATTAAAAAATTACCAACATCTTCGTAAATCTATTCGTCTCATTTTCTTTATATTTAGCATAAAAGGTCGGGAGTATAATTAAAAAAACAAATAAATATGGATATAATAAGTTGCATTACATACTAAAATTGATGGACATTAATGAGGTAAATTCATTGTGGCTTTTCAATCAAACAATATTAGAGTAAAATTTAGAATTTCAAAAACCTGAATTAAACATAAACGTAAAATAACGATTCAGTATTTATTTATTTATTTTAATCATTTTAGAATTTATTAATAATAGAATATTAGTTAAAAACAGGTATTGTCAAAAATTAATGTTTAAATAAACAGATAAAGAGAATAGTTTAGAAATTAAATTTCAATTTATTGATCATCTTGAAGCTGTCAATAACATTTAATATTTTGCTTTAAAATTTTCCATTCACCAAATAAAATACTTTAAGGCCAATTGTTTTAAAAATTAACAAAAATAGTTTAAGGCAAATAGTTTATTTTTAATTTAAAAACTGATGACTGAAATTAAAATCTATTACAAAAAATATTTTTGTTTTATTTTTAATATACAAATCGCTCAATTTACAAATATAATTTTATCATTTTGACTTTTCAAAAATTTAGATAATAATATTTTGTCATATTTATAAACACCGGATAAAAACAGCATGCTCATTCTTGAGCATTAGTTTTTAAACTATACTTTGATAACAAAAAAAAATCAATGATTACAAAGAAACAAATTTTTGCTTTGGTATTGATCAACACTTTGATTCAATATAGCAGAAATGAATTCAATGAGCATGAAAAAGGTAAAAAAAATTTTAAAATGATAATTATACAGTCACGCTTGGAAAATTTAGGAAAATCATAATAAATGAATATTTTACATAATAAATTAAATTTATTAAGCTATTGATTCAGCTTTATTTGGATTAGTTTGCTAGGTAAGCCAGTGCTTGAAAATACATTAAAAGATTAACACATAAAATTAAACAATAGTTTTATCAAAATAAAGTTTGATTCTCACAAAAATTATTTAGAAAATTGGATGACAATAAGAATTATTTTTCATTTCAAAATTAATAAAATATCTTTTTTTCAAATGTAAATATAAAATTTGTTAAGCGTAAATAGTCATAATAGATAGAAAAATTTAAAGAAATTTGATTTTTCGTTAGTTTATTTATTTTTTAGCAAATTTTAAAACAAGATTCACTCGTTCCACAAATGTCACTAAAATTTTTTTTTCTTATCATTATACCTATAAATTATGCATTATCATCTGATCTAAGCAATCTTGTTGAAATATCAGAGGCACAATTTTATCTCTACAACCGTCTAAAATCAAAAGATTATATCAATAATCCGTATCTTCAAATAAAATCTAGCCAAGGTAAAAGTTTAATTAAATAAAAAATGTATAGAACTTTTAAAATCTTTGTAATATTACACTTTATTTATTGAAAATATCTTTCCAAAAATATCTTCCATAAGAACATTACGAAAAATAATCATGCTAATAATTTTTTTTAATAATTAATGTTTTATCTATGTTTAATATTTTATTTTAAATATTATTAAAAATATTTAAATACAGAGCTTTAAAAAATTTCTGTAAGATATAAAATTTAATTTGATTTATTTTTATAATTTTTCGTTTTATAAATGAATATTTTAGTATGTATTGGGACAAGTTCTGGTTTGAGTGGAAGCCGTAATGATTACAAAATTCTTCAAGCAATATATACAGGATGTGTTTACGTCGACGGAAATCTCGAAATAACAAATTTTAAGCCTGAATCAAAAGACATCTACGATTTTTCATTCTTAGATTCTATCCGCGAAATTACCGGTTATCTAATAATTTTTAATACAAATATTAAAAACATAAAACTAAAAAACTTGCAAATAATCAGAGGAAAATCATTATTTTCAAGTAATTATAGCATTTTCATTGCTTCAAATGATTATCTCGAAAGATTAGATTTATCTAATCTAACAGAAGTACAACGAGGTTCGTCTTTTATTGCCGATAATCCTAAATTATGCCACATGAATGAAGTTCAATGGAATGATATAATTAACGACAATGAAAAAAATTATATTCAAAACAATGCAAATCCATATCAATGTTCAAAATGTTTCAATACATGTTGTCTGAATAATACTTCAGAAAGAGAAATATGTGGCTGTTGGTTTCCAAATGGTTGTCAAAAACGTAAATTTTAACTAAAAAAATAAAAAATATGTGCAATTTTTAAAATTTAAAATTAGTATCACGATTAAAATGCAGTTCAAGATGTCCAGAAAGATGTTTCGATAGTGGAAAATTCGATTGTTGTTTTAAAGAATGCATTGGAGGTTGCACAGGCCCAACAAGCAAAGATTGTATAGCATGTAAGAAATTTCAAATACTTGAAACTGGTGAGTGCGTAGATAGCTGTCCAAGAATAAAGATGGTTGATACTTTTACTGGTGAACTTGTTTATAACCAAAATGGAATGTATCAATACGGAATAACTTGTGTTCGTAGCTGTCCAAGTAACCAAAAAGATTTTCAAAAAACACTGAATATTATTTCTTTTAATTAAAGAGAATTTGTTTGTCTACCAAGAATTATGCTTGACTAAATGTCCTGATGATACAAACGAAGAGGAAGAGGTTATTAACAATCCAGTAACTGGTGAAAAAGGATTAAGGCGAGTATGCAAATCTTGTGAAGGTTCAAAATGTAAAAAAAGTATAAATTTTATATTTTAGTTAATTTATAAATAATAAAATTAATGTTTAAAGCATGTGTGATAAGGAGCACCAAAACATCAACTGAAATTCTGAATCGTGAAAATTTACATTTAGTCAAAGATTGTGAAATTTTGAATGGAAATTTAATCATAAGCCATTCGAATTTGTAAGATTTAGCATTTTTGTAGAAAATTAAATCCAAAAATGTGAACAAATCGTTAATTTTTATCTTTTGATCTTTAAGTTTAATTTTTTATCATCTTTTTTGATTCATTTTTCTAATTTTAACAATTTTATTTATCAGAAAAATCCTGTTAGACTTGTAACTGGGATTTAATATTCCTTTTTTTATTTTCAAAAATCTTGATATTCATATTTATATTTAAATGAACGCTCAAATTTTTATTAAATTTTGTCAAAAAAACTCAGATAAAATATTTTTATTTGACCATTATACACTTTAAGAAATTCAACACAATTATCAGAAGGCGAACTAGAAGTTTTAAGTTCAATCCGAATAATAAATGGATTTGTTCGAATTCAATCTGATTTGATAGAATCAATTGACTTTTTACGCAATTTAGAAATTATTCGAACCCCAAACTTAGAGTAAATTAAAATCTTTGAAAAATTTTTTTAAGAATATTTTCTAAAAATTTCTAGATACTCAAAGTATTCACTAATCATTACAGGAAAATCATTAAGATTTTTAAGTCTTAAGAGACTTAAATCGATTGAAAATGGAGACATAGTATTATCTGCTGAAAATCTGTGCTTGCATGAAACTATCAATTGGGAAAAAATCACTAAAAGAAAAAATTCAGTCATAAATAACATTCATAAGTCTAATCGTTTATGTGGTAAATTTAATTGATATCAAAACCAATAACAGATATCATTTTAATTTTTAAAAAGCTTTTAAGTGTCACATTGCGTGTGATGGGTGTTGGTCACCAGATCAAAAGTATTGTCAATTTTGTAAAAATTTCAAACTAGAAGACTTATGTATTGAAAAATGTGAAGGTATTAAAACAAACGATAGATATACCTATATCGAAAATAAACAGAATCGAATTTGCAGATATTGTCATTCAGAATGTGAAAATGGTTGCAATGGATCAGTAAGTTTATTTAATTTGTAATTTTTATCTGCAAATTATTTATTGATTTGATAAAACACCGCGTTCGGTTAATCTACAAACAATTTTTTTTAACAGACTGAATGGGATTGCTTTTCATGTGCAAACTTCAAAATAAGACAAGATGGAAAGATAAAATGTGTGAACCAGTGTCCATCTACACACTATTTAAATTTTGAAACAAACGAGTGCTTACCTTGCGCTGTTACATGCTTTGGATGTCGCGGTCCTGGAGAAAAAATTGATGAAAAAGGATGTATTCATTGCAACAGCGCTTTAGTTGATAATGATAACTCCTTTTCTATTCTTAAATGTATTCTTTGGAACAACACCTGTCCAACAGGATATTTTCACGATGTTGTAAATTTAAAAAATCATCCACTTAAAGGACGAGATATTTGTAAGAAGTGTCATCAAGAATGCGATGATTGCAAAGGAAATGGAAATGTATTGGGTCAAGGATGTATTAAATGCAAAAACTTGTACTCAATTAAATCAAATAAGTGTGTTGATGATTGCTCAATAAATAACGAATATCTAAATAAGGATTCAAATGTAAATATTCTTGTTTTAAAAATTTGAATTTATACGGTTAAATTATAAAATTATTCAGATCTTCATAATTTGAGCATATTTTTTATTCACGAAGAAGCTTTAATTTTTTTTAAATCGAATTGAAAATGATGAAATTTTGTTTTTTAACTTTTTCTACTAGAAAATTATATTAAAAAAACTAAAAAAAATTTGTAAAATTATTAAATGAATTAATAATAATTTAGAAATTAAAAATTATAGGAATCAATTTTAATTTTTTTTGTGCAAAATTAATTCCTATAATTATTAAAAATTGTAAATTTTAGTTTTTATCTTTTGGATTTTAATTTAATTTTTTTAATTTTTAAAGTCATATTGTAAAGTTACTAAGCTTTCTAAATTTAATAAGTAGTCTTATTTCATCTCGTCTTTCTAGTCTAAATAATATAATTATCTTATTTTTAAATAACAAAATGATTAGATTTGTTCAGCATGTAATGAAGAATGCAATTCTGGATGTCAAGGTGCCTCTATTTTTGAATGTAACGAATGCAGAGGTTATAAATTAAAACTAAGTGATGCAAAAAAATTGGTTGAAGTTTTTTTGAAAAACATTGGAAATAGCTATTTAAATTTGACTGATAAAATTGAATTTGCTCTTTTCAGCGAGCAAAAGCCGTCTTCTAAGATCGAGTATCTGATCTTAGATAATTACGCTCAATTTTTAAAACATAAAAGTAAAGATGAACACGAAAATAGGCTATTTTGTCTAAGAGAATGTCCAAAAGAATTTCCGTTTGCAAGTGTGGACTCTTTTTGTTCATCTAAAAATATTGAAGAGTAATTATTTATTTAATAGTTAATAAAGTAATTAATTTTTTAATTTTAAGAAATTCAATGAATTATTTTATTTTTATCCCTTTTTTAATTATCTTAACCATGTTTATATTATTATTATCGATAATAATTATGAAACTAAAAGAAAAAAAAAATAGGGCCTCAAAAAATGAAAAGAGCTCTAATGACTATTTTTCAGATTGCAATAATGATTTTTATAATGATAAAGTGAATATGACAAATTTAATTTTATTCAACGATAACGAACTTGAGCAATGTACATTTTTGGGACAAGGTGCATTTGGTATAGTTTATTCTGGTTTTTATGTTTATACAGATGAAAATAATAAGCAACAGAAACTACGTGTAGCTATCAAAAAACTCAATTATTTTCCTACAATGAACAAAGAAAAGATCAAAGAACTTGAGAACGAAATTATAAATGTAAAGATATTAAAATATAATTTTAGATTAAATTTAATTATATAAATTAAAAAAGGAAGCAACTTTAATGGCTAGTGTCAACCATAAATATTGTCTCAAACTAATGGGTTTATGTATCGCTCAGCCGATAAAAATTGTGACCCAGTTGATTTCCAAAGGATCAGTAGTTACAGTTTTGCAAAAGTTTAGAAGTGAAATAAGTGAGAGAAATTTATTAGTATGGGCGAAACAAATTGCCGAAGGAATGGAATATTTGGAAAGTGAAGGAATAGTACATCGTGACTTAGCTGCAAGAAATATATTAGTAAAAGAGTTAGACCACATTAAAATTACTGATTTCGGCCTTGCCAAAGTTCTTGATTCTGAAGAAAAAGCTTTCTATGCTAAATCAAATTCGTTACTTCCTATTAAATGGCTTGCAATAGAATCAATACAAAACAAAATATTTACTCATGAATCAGATGTTTGGTCTTATGGAATATGTTTATGGGAAATATTCACATTTTGTGCAAAACCTTATGCGGAAATAGAAACTATTAACATAATTAGCTACCTCAAAAAAGGGGTAAGATTAGCACAACCAAAAATTGCTAGTATTGAAGTTTATGCGATTTTATTGAAATGTTGGCTTGAAAATCCTTGTTCAAGACCATCTTTTAAAGAATTAAATTCTATTTTTTCTCGCATGTCCTTAGAACCTAAAAATTATCTCTCTTTTAAATCTTATAAAGACGAAAAATTTACAACTATAAATCAGAATACTGAAGCTTCAATACGGCAAATCCAAGGAGATATATATGATGGACACTTTTATGAAGAAGATGATCTAATTAAAATTAAACCAGAAAAAAAATCAACTAATAACAGTATTTCTCCAGATGAGGGAATAGAGTTGAATAGCATTGAAGTTCAAAGTGAACAATGCTACCAAAAAATAAATACTTTATCAAACTACAACCAAAGCTTAGTTGTATTTAAAAGAAATTCAAAGAGTGGAATTGATAAAAGAATTAAAGACTATGTTATTAAGTCAAAAAAAAATAGAAGCTTTTTACATAAACTCTTTCCTAAACGATTTGGTAGCAATGGATCAAATACTACTGCTTCAACTTATATTTCATCAGTTTATTATAATGGATCAGACAGAATAACACAACAGCCTAATTCTTTTAATTATGAAGAACAGCAATCATTGTTTACATCCTCATCCCATTTACCAACTAGATCAAATAGCAGCAACAGTAGTAATAATAGCTCAATTTACAATTATAACTCAAAATTTCAAAATAGTAACTTAAACAGTGGTAAATTGCATTTCATATATTTTTTTTCAATAAGTTGTACTAGACGCTCTACTAAAACATTTTGTTTGCTAATAACTTAATAAAAATGTTAAACAATTTTAAAAAAGATATACGACTTGATTCATAATGTTTTCTAAATTTTTGGATCCATGTTAAAATATATACGGATAATCAGATAAGGTTAGAATTTTACACACTTGCTCAGAAGGTCTTGCTTTCTTTGTCGACTTTAGAATCCTAAAAAAAACGATTTTTTATTAATAATGTCCGATATAAATATTAGATTCAAAACAAAAATTTACACTAATACAGATACTTAAAGAGAAATACGATTAATAAGTATTAATTTTATCTGTTAATCCAAATTTTTCTAAACCAAAAAAACTGAGTTAATTTTTACATATAAAAAATTACGGACTTGATAATTTTAATAATATAATAATAATAAGCTACATCAGGAGTAGTTTCGCTATGGTAGCTATCTTTCTGCAAAAAAAAAATTATCTTATTAAAGTTATCTTTATTAAATTTAATTTTAATTTTAAATCTTGTTTATTTTAAACTTGAAAATTTTAAAAAACTTTATAATATAATGGCTAATTCCTTTCGAGAACCTACAATCAGCATATTAAAAAAATCAACATATGAAGTTTTTTTCATTGTAACAGTGCAATTTTTATTTTTTTTGCCTAAAATATTTTTATTGGATAAAAAAATGTAACCAAAAAATCAACAAAATTTATATAAGAATTGACCAATTATAATTAAAACAGAATTATTTTATCTAATCAAAATCATTTACAACTGCTATTCCTAGTTTTTTTCTTTTTTAAATATTGCGCTAAAAACTCCATATGAATCTTGACTTTTTTTTAATAATAAAATTTGAAAATATAATCTATAATACATTTTTGAGGAGATAATTTTTTAAGGTTTTTAAATTTTACGAATCGTAAAAATAAATTATGATTGAGGAGAATGGGCTCAAATATGTATCAAGTTGGTAAAAGTATACCAACAAAACATTATAAATCACCCGTTAATAATCTAATAAACTTTATTAATATTTAGTTTTATTATCTTTTGATTATTTTTAAGATTACCTTCAACCAATCATACCAAATATTAAACAGAATTTGGAATATTTTGATAATCCTGATAATGCAAAGATAAATCAAAAAGTTGTTATGAACAAAAATAAAATGGAATCATCGATTAATAAAAACCCATATTATAATGAAAGTTTTATATGAATATTTAAAATTAATTATAAAATTAAATTAATAAAATGTTAAATATTTATTTTTTTCTAAATCTTTAACAATAAATAAAAAAATAAAACAGTAAATTGAAATATCTTGAACCATAAAATTTAGTCGTTTAGCGCCAAAATTTTAATTCTCAATATCGGATATTTTCCGTGTTCAACTAATAATTTACCCTATGTGCCTCGATCTAAATGTACTCTTACGAAACTTAACGAAAACCTTACATCACGGCATTTAAGACAAGAGAGAACTGTGTATTGCAAGGGGAACCAATCAAAATAAAACATATCAAAATAAAATGATTCAAAATAACATAATTCATAATAAATAAATAATTCATTGCAAGACCAACTTGAGAAAGACAAATTGACGAAAGAAAACAAAGAAGAGTCAGAAACAAAAAACAAAAGTGAGCAAGGCAGACATTATCTGAATTAGCGAGACATGAACTACACCAGAAAACAACAAAATCATCAAAAATCATATTGACAATAATGTTCATAAATTAACACTCAAATCAAAATTTAATCGAGGGGGTTTTTTTGGACCCTTGTGTTAACTTTTCTTTTTATTTTTTATTCCATGAAAATAAGCATATTTTACAATAAAAATAAATTAATTTTAATATTTTTTGATTTTAGTTATCAGATTGCAAGGAAATATGCTTCAATCGAACTTGAAGCCCGAAATGGGCAAACCAGTTAGACTGGCCAAAAACCGAGATAAAAATCAAATGAACCTACCGGATTACTGCATGCCTAATCATTCGTCTTAGTCGTATGTGATTGACAATAAAATCATCCCGTTTTTTTTATCCCAAAAAAAATAAGAAAATTATCCCATTTTCTTATTTAAGATAATTATCCCGTTTTTAAAAATAGAAAAAACATCCCGTTTTCTTATTTTAGAGAGTTATTCCGTATTGATAAATTAGAAAATTATCTTATTTTCTAAATAAAATTTTTACATGAATTTCTAGCTTTGAAATTATGTCAAGAATTTTTCTTTTATTTAGTTGGGTTGCTAAAACTTCATGTTTCACATTTTTTTATTGTTTACTTGCTTACCGCATGCAAAATTATATTAATCAAAACAGATAATTGACAACTAATTTCTTATAAAATTCTATTGATAAAATTCTCGTGATTATTTTGAATATAACTACTCAATCATCATTCATTAAATATTTTATTAACTACAACTTCTATAAAATAGTTTTTTTTTCCCCCCATATGTTTGTATATGAGGTTGACCAATATTAGAGAAATTATGAAAGTTCAATTTACTCGAAAGAAACAAAAAAAACTTAACATGCCTTCTTAACTATTGGGTCGTTGATTTTAAAAAAAGAGCCAAATTTTTTAATTAATTTTAGAGCTTGATATTCTTGCTTAAATTGTTTATGTATTTAAAGAATGAATGAAACATTATTTTTCGTTAATTTAACTTTAAAAAAATGAA
>VANL01000768.1:0-24082 GCA_006352455.1 Brachionus sp. 'Tiscar'
CCCCATTTACAAATTTTTTTTTCCCATTTTTTTCTTTTTCGTTTACCTTTCTTTTAATCATTAAAAAATTAAAAAAAAAAAAAAAAAAAAAAAAAATTAACCTTCCTCTAGATGTATGGAGTAATAAAGTAACAAAAGTAGACAATCCTGGATAAAGACAATTATTTGCCAATAAAGCAAACTTAAATTCGTCTTCACAAACAACATATTCTTTTAAAATTAATTTATAAAAATCTGATTCGAATAGGCAATAAGTGTCATGGTCAGTGTTGGAGCTTAATGCTTTTATTTTTATTAATCGATATATAATTAATATGTGTTTTTCTGCTTTAAATTATTCAAAATCAAATTTATGTTTTAAAAAATATTTTCTAACATTAATAAATAGCTAGAGAAAAATATTCAATAGTAATTTTTATATATTAAAGTTCAAAAATAATTTTTCTTTAAATTAAAATAAAGTAAAAATGGGTCAAGACGACTTTGTGATCAGTTGATCACCAAAAAATGTGATCAGTGGTATCATGACGACTTTATGATCATTTTGATAACAAAATTTTAGATCATCAAATTTGAAAAATTATGAAAAACGATCACAAAAAATATATTTTGATCACCAAAAAGTGAATCTGTTACGGAAGAGACTGGATCGTTAACTGTAAAAGAAGGTAATGCTTGTGATACTGAATCAGAGAGTGAATCGGACCAAGAGTTAGTAGAAACATTAGGCCAAAAATTCCAAGAATTAAAACTTGACTCTGTAAAAGAAAAAGCAGATTTCTTCAAATCTGCGGCGTTGGCTAAACAAGTTGTGAGTGAGGAAACAAAATTGGCTGTAAAAAAGTCTTTGTATAAATTTTCAGACCCGACCCCTTGTCCATTATGTGGAGAGTTAATGAAGAATGACAAGGGTGTGAATTTCATATTAGTAAAAGACATAAATGACTTAAACATAAATAATTTTTTTATTTTATTTTATTATATTGATTATTTACATACTGATCACAAAAATTTTTTGATTTTATTTTAATTTTTTTAATCACAAATTTTGTGATCAAAACTGATCAAAAAGTTGCCATGACCCGTAAAAATAATAAATGTTAAAAAAAAGAAAGATATTAAATAATAAAAATTTGAACTAAAATTAGATTATTTAAAATAGATTGATGGTTCAGGAAAAAAGGAGGAAATAGTTAAATAAAAAATATAAAAATAAATAAAAAATTTAAATTAAAAGGAAAAGTATGAACACGGTATATTGAAATAGAGGAGCAAAAAATTTTCTTTCGACTTATTTGTTCTAAATCGAACAGTTATTAAAATAAATAATTGAGAGAAAACACTTCCTACAACCTAAAAATTAGCTTTCACAACCTATAAAAATTTCTCGATCGAATTATTTAAATATTTTTTCAATGAAAATTTTTTTAATACAATCTATGAAAGTTAGTTATTAAATACAAAAAAAAATTTCGTCATCAAATAAACAAGCCGCAACTAAGTGCTTACAAACAGCTTTAGCCAAAAATCTAAATCAGCTACATTTCTTTGCTTAAGTGTCAACTGAGCATTCAGTCGACTTACAAATACAAGTTTAGTGATTGTCGACAGGAGCTTATTCCTCCTGATTAACTTGTAAGCTTCATTTTTCGTTATTACAAAACCCATAAGTAACTCGTATCTTATTCCGCGATCTTTTTTTAACATATTGTATAATTGTACAAATTTAATTTTGGATAAGTCATTGGGTGTTGATGTAACAAAAAATTATCAATTTCATGATATTAATAATATAGCATTTCAAAAGTAAAAGGAAGACTTTTTGAAAACTAAAATATAGGTTGTAAGTACTATTTTTTAGGTTTTAGGAACACCTGATCCAATAATTGAATATTAATTTATTTTATTCCTTATCAATTTTTTATTTTTGAAATCAATTTATTCCAAAAAAATTTAAATAATTTTTTTTAAATTTTATTCAATTTTGGTATTGTAAATTAAAAGTCGAAAAATAACCAAAAATTAGGTAAATAACTTTTTGGTAAATTCAAGTAATTTTACTCTAATTAAAGTAGTTTAATTAACGTTAATTTACGTAATTTTGAGGAAAAACCAAGTTTAATAGCAATACAGTACTTTTGTACAAAAAAATATTAATATTTTGTTAATTTTTGAAAATAAGTTTAATAGCAATACAGTACTTTTGTACAAAAAAATATTAATATTTTGTTAATTTTTGAAAATAATCAAAGGAGTGCAAATTCGAGCAAAAGATCTTTGGAACAAATCAATGCTGTAATTTAATTTTTCAATTAAATAAAATTTATACTTGCGTGCTGAACATGCATTTTATTCTCTGGCTTTAATAAGTGTACGTATTGAATGCAATCTGGTGCAAAGTCTCTTACAGCCCATGATCTCAAAATAGTATGTTGATCAGCGAGTTGTCTATCATGATAATTACGCGCAGCCATAATAAAACATGCTTCAGCATAATCAACTTGTGCTCGATTTAAATCCGAATTTCTTAAAGCAGATCCCTTAATGAAAATAACTCTCTGTGACCAAATAGGCATTTGGAAAATCATTGCCAAGTTAGGATCCAATTCACTTGGCGATAAAACTACAACATAGTAATTTTGTAGCATTGGATGAGCATAAAACTCATTCAAAAAATCCATGATTAAATTTGTTTTAACTGTAGTAGTGCACACAACAACATGTTTTTCGTTCTCTGCTCTTTGTCTCGTATATGTTACCCCACTCTTTTGTTTTTCCATGTAAATCATAGCCAATTGTTCAAACTTTAAGATTACATATAAAGTCTTTACAAAATTTTTCAAAATGCTATTACCTGTGTTGGAAGTACAATCAAAGCAGCAATTATAAGAAGAATCATGAATAGTTGAGAGGGCCAAATATCAGGATATATATCACCATAACCAACAGTCGAAAATGTAACAACAATATACCAGACTGATTCAAACAGACCAAAATGTCTATTTCCTCCTCTTTGAATATGCTGAATGGCACAAGCTCTTTTGATTAATAAAATTAATTAATTAAAAAATAATTTAATTAACTGTTTTCTAATTACCCGGTAAAAATCAGACTTGCTAGTGTAGCAGCTAGTATCATTAATCTCTGAGATAAAACTGAAGAAGATTTGTCAATTGCTTTGTGAAGATCATTAAACATATTTTCTAATTGACGCTTGGCTAACCAACAATTTAAAAAAATTGGAACAAAAACAAAGCGAATTGGAGGCCACCATAACTTAAGAAATTAATTATTTAATTTTTAAAAATTTTATTCTAAATTGACTAAAGTACCGTTATAATAAGAGAAAATGAAGTGAGGGTGTCGAGAATAAATCCGACTCGGGTCAAACTTTGCAATATATTTCCCTGAAAGTTTAATGAAAATTAAATTTAAATTAAAATGATTATTTTTAGTTTTTTCATACTTTATAGGTAAGATATGTGACGAGAAGTGTTTGAATATAGCTTAATATGGCGAAAGCAACTTGTGCCATCCATAGACCCAGCGGAGTTGATATGTAAAACATCGCATCCCTAGAAAACATTTAATGTATTAAATCATTAAAATTTTTAATATATTATTTTTTAATTTAGCTACTGAGGTCTCTTAAAAAATTTTATTTTTTTTAATTTTCATGGGTTAAAACCGAAATTTCAATTTTAGTGTCTCTCAATTTTAGTGTCTCATTAAATGAGCAAAAATATTTTTTTTTTTTAAAAATAAAAATTATCTAAAATATTTATTCGAAAGTGAATTTTCGTTTTTTTACATGGCCGTATGAAAAAAGAAATTACGATAGAAATCTCGGTTGATAAATTTCAAAAATTTAAAAGTTATTTTTTTTAGAAGAGATATCAATATATAAATATATTTTTGGACCAAAAATATCCAAAAAAAATTTGAAGCTAAATAATATTTTGGTTTTGTGAAATTTAGTTCAAAAGAAAAGAACAAAAAGTTAAAAAATCTATAACTTTTTTTCTAGACGATAAAAATTGATTCTGTAAAAGCAGCAATGTGCATAATTAACAACATTCTTTTAAAACTCTGCAAAATTAGCAGAATAAATTGTTTTTTAATGTTTTTGAATTTTGCAGAAAGTTTGATTTCAAATATTTAAATACAGACTCTTTGAGAATGTTATATAAAGCCCTTGTACGGCCACACTTAGAGTTTGCAGTAAGTTCTTGGGGCCCATATTTAGAAAAAGAAATTGTTCAACTTGAAAAAGTTCAGAGAGGAGCTTAACCCTTTTTTAGGTCGCAGTATTTTTTACTACTACTACTACTACTAAGATATGTTTAAAGAAATCTTTTTATCATCTCGAAATATATTAGTCTAAATTTACCAAAAATTTTACTTTGGAAATAAAATCTTAAATTTGCAATTAAATACAAATTAATTTCGATTTCATAATTGAATTTAATAAATTCATAAATTGATTTTTTTAATTTAAGATTATTGTAATATTGTCTTCAATTAAAAAAATTATATAGAATTTTTTGGTTAATTCTACCGATTTTTTAAAAAAATAAAATCCGACAATAAAATATTAAAATATTTAAGTAAAATTATCTATAAAAACCTTACCAGTTGATGCAAGGGTTAACTCGAAATTCTTCATTAGTTTTTGTTTTATTCCAGCATTCATAACTTGAAAAAAAAATATGTTTAAAAAAGGTAATATCTAAGTAAACGATTATCAGGATTTTTACCTTATGTTTGGCAAATTTTTATGAGGAATCTGAAAACTTAAAATAATTAGAAATATTATTTTTATTTTAATTTTCATTTTACTTGGGGTTAAGTGAATCATCAAACTGCACCCGAACTACATAAAGAACGCATGTTAATATTTTAATTATGAAATTAAAAATTCTTATTCTTAGGCCTAATAAAATAAATTTTATTTTTAATTAACAATTAATTTGACAATTAAAAATTATTTTACTTGAGCGTTTGTTTTTAATAAAATATAATCTTAGACGCTCTTTAATTGATTTTTCGTTTGAAAAAAATTCCACTTGAACACTTAATTTAAACTTTTAGTTATTTTTTTAAATTAAAGAACAATTAAAGATAAATATTTAATTTACCGTGATTCGTCAATTTCGTGTATTTCTAAAGCAGATACTGCCGGAGTCAAATAGCTGTTGATACTTCTAGAATCATGTGATCTGCTCATAATAGATGTTGGAAATGCACAGCAAAATAAATAAGACACACAGCAAAATTTTTTATTCTTAAAATAAATATAAATTATAATTATTTATAAGCTCCTAAATAATTTCTATTTTGACTTGTTTATTTGCTAAAATATTTCATGAATTATTAATAAGAGATCTATTTAAACAATTTCATAATAATCATTTTGGATTATGTACCCTAGTTACGCTTGAAAAATTGCTTAAATTTTATTCAAAATAGTACTAAATCTTTATTTCTTCTTAAATAAAAGGCTTAAATTTTTTAATAATTTATATTAAACATTTAACTATTTAATTAAGAGAGCTTACAAAATCAATAGTTTAAATAAAAAAGATATTACTCAGGCAAAAATAAAATAAATTTATACCCAGATATATGATACTTTTAGAAATAATCAAATCAGAATTTAAAATTACTTTTTTTCCAACAATAAACAAAATTGAAAGCATAAATCGATAGAGAATTATCTGCTTCTATATTACTCTACTTCGATTCTTATTTATTTAAAAAATTATATAAAGATTGGTTGAAATAAAAAATTAACTAGATATATTACAAACTTTAGGGTACAGATTTAACTAACTAAAAGCTAAATAATTTTTTCATATGTTTTTAAGATAAAATTTAAAATTACTGAAATTTGGATTAGATTTGCTTAATTTAAGAAAAAAAAAATTCAAAAATGTTCAGGGTAAATAGGTCTGAGTATTTTCATGACTAGAAATTAAATTTTATCATCCAAAAGAATAATAAAAAGTTGAAATAAAGGTTATTTCCGTAGAGACATTGCTATGTAATGTGCAATTACATAATTTCATTTAAAAACAATTTACTCTCAAGAATAAAAAACTAAATTTTGTTTATTGATTTTTTCCCTGTATTTTTTTTTCTATTAAAAAACAGAATATGTGTCACATTGAGTCTAAGTAAATCTCTTTGATTTCTCAAAGATTTATGGCTAATTTTCAGAAAATAAATTAACTTTAATAAGACTTTATTACACACTACATGATTTATTTGAAAATTTATAAATAAATAAGAAAAAATAAAAAATATCAAAAGTAATAAAACTATTTTCTAGACTTGCGATCAATAATATTTTTTTGAAGCTAGATTTTTGATTGAATCACGCAAAACAATTATTCAATTTTTGAACTAGTGACGGATATAAAATTTGATTTTATGAAAAAAATTGTAAAATTTTTCTATTATTTTGAACTAAAAATAAAAAAATCATTATGATAAGTCCTTTTTATTGTTTTGTTCTTTATTTTTTTCTAAAAAATTTAAACCTTAAGGAAAAATTAATTATTTAATTAATTTACCATAAATGGTGTTTTTTTAAATTGAATGAATCATATATTTATTCTAAAATACCGACTAAATTTTAGTTTAAAGTTTGTGCTAAAAATAATTTATTCAAACAAAAACAATTGTTTAATTAAAAAGAAATCAAGAATATTCGATTTTAAATTTGGAAAAAAAATTTTTAAGTTTAAATTCTTAATTTTTTCTTTAAAATTTACTCTACGCAATAAAAACGCCCAGAGATTTACCTTACCATTTAAAAAATAAATAAAATGCTCATTTAAGTTTATAATAATTCGAAAAAACTACGTATCATTTTTTTGGCTTTATATAGTGAGTAATTAAAATCATTATTATTCAATATCTAGAATTTATAATTTAATAAAACTGAAATAATTCCTCTTTAAGTTTGATTGGTATTTTAGTTTAAAAATAGCTTAATTGACTAAAAATGCTGAATTTTTGATTCTGAAAAAACTTCTTCACAATTTTAAGAGAGAATACCAGAAAAAAGAAAATTTAGGTTATTTAAAAAAGCAACTATAATTTTTGTTTAAATCAAATTTCGTTTTTAAAATAAATTATCATTAATAGTCTCACATTTTTACTATATGTTTAGATGATTAATTCTTAAAAACAAGCACAAAATTTTAAATTTTATTTTAAATACTAATATTGGTTTTAAAAAAAGGAAATCTTTAACTTAAATTTTTAAAGAAAATTGAAAATAAGCTATAAAGAAAATTGATTTATTCAGGTAAGAAATTCTTATTTTTTTTTACCAAGAATAATAATGAATGTCTATCTTAATTAATTATATCGTGCCATAGAATTAACATTTAAGGAGAAAAATCTGCTAAATAATTAAGATTTCAATATCAAGTAATATAACATAAGATTACATCTTGTAACGAAATAAAAAAGACTTAAAAAAACGAATCATTAAATCATGATAGAAGAAAATAGAAAAAAATTACCATAAACTATAAAATTAATTTCAATATATTTTTAACATTTGAAAGACGTTATGGAAGAATAAGCAATTCAATTTTTTTATTCAATTCTGTAAATATGTTAAACCATTTTATAATTATTGGAAAATTCATGATCAAAAATTTAATATTTAATTAGAAGCTTTTTTGTTTCTATTTTGGACCCAATTTTTCAATTTCAAGAAAGCTTTAAAGAAACATTACTTGAAAATATTAAAAAAATTACAATAACTACCGTAAACATTTACCTTTAATTACATGTAATATTACCTAGAGAACGATTTTAAGTACATGCAATTATAGCGTTTTTAGGGTACTTTTTGAAAAAATACAATTACATGTGATAATTTTAGAAAGCTTAGCTATAATTGCGCAATAATAGCTGAAAATCATCTATAAATACATGTAAAATTGCGCTCATAAATTTTAAAAAAGAAAAAAAATTAAAAACCGAAACATTTTATTTTAAGAATGAAAAACTCGAATTAAAAATTAAACTTTTTAAAAAAAATTGATTGTTTTTGTTTTAAAAATGTTAAAATGCAAATTTTTTTTTAATTTAATAAACATAGAAATGATTGACGCTTTATAAACTTATAGCATTATGTGCTCTTTTTTTTTCCCTCCTATACTAGCTCCTCGACTAGCTCCTCTACTGAAACATAAAATGAAAGCCTATTTGAATTCACATATTCACCCAAACGCAATCTATGGTATTTAGAGAAATTTAAGTAAAAATATTAAGACTGAATTAAAAATTATTAATGGCGATTATGTTCTGTCAATTTAGAGCATTTAAATGCAAAAACCCAAGTGATTGAAAAAAATTGTTTAACAAATTTCAATATATCATTAATTTAGTTCAAAAAAGACCTGCCAAATTGGTTGAAATAATTTGAATTTAAAATTTTTTTTTGAAGATGATGTAGATTAATTACAAAAAAATTAATTATCATTTAAAAATACGATTTTAGAATCATTTAAGTTAAATTAAATTCAAAAAATAATTATAGTAATAAAAAATAAAAGTTCTTGTAAAATATTCTAAATGCTTATATTTTAAAATTAGTGAAGAATAAAAATAAAAACGTTAAAAAATAAACCCTGTTTTTTGTTTTATTGAGCTATCACTTGTTCAAGTTCAAAATTCTTTTTTTCATTAACTCCAGTTTTTTTAATTTTGTTGAAGTTTTATACAACAACGCAGATTTTTTGGTCCAGACAAACTTTTTGCTAATTTTTTTGCTCTATTGTTAGGTACAGGAGTGTTTTCAGAATTATTTTCAGTAACCGAAAAATATTTAATAATAATTTCAAAACTCTTGAGCATAAATACAAAAACAGTTAGCTTCTTTCGGTAAGTAAAATCACGCTTGATTGAAGCATTAAATGATTCAATTGGTGAAATGGTCGCAGCATAACCTGGAGATGAATTATTAACTTTCCATTTAGTATATTTGAAATCCTCTTTTTGAAAAAATATAAAGTACATCGAGCATTGTGGCTGTGAGTTACTCGAGTAAATGCATATTTATTTTCAAAAAATTCATCAAGCTCCACTTGATTTTGACGATTTTTTATTATGACAAAAGTCTTATAGCTAAAAGAATTAGTATTTGTCTCCGGATTGGTGCTGGTTTTTTCATTTTATTTTGATTTGGCCCTGAAATGCATATCTGAACTAATTTCATTAGTTGTTTGTAGTAAAAGATACTTCATTTGATGCTGTAGTGATGATAATTTCTATTTCTGAATTGACGGGAGAGTCTTCATCATTCATCAACATTGTCTGCTCTTCTTCGAATTTAATATTAATTCCTCTTTCGCGAGAGAAATTATTGTCATCTTGATATTCAGATGGGTAAGTGACCAAATGAGTGCTTATCTATGGGTTAAGCGTCATTCAATCAACTGTCTATATTAGTAGACTTTGACTTTTGATTTTTTTTTGATGCTGTTTTTTTTTGGTTGATTAATTTTCAAAAAATTAAAATTTTTTAGTTTCTGAGGGGCATTTTTGAAATAATTATTTTTGTGTTTAAGAGCAATTATAAATTATAAAAAATACTTTGTATTAAGATATTGGCAATTATTTTTAAAAATATTTTGTGTTAGAGAGAATTTTATATTTTGTGCACAAAATTTTTCGTTTTGTTTTAAAGGGTTTTTTTTTTATAAAATATTCTAATTTTGTGGTGAAAAGTTTTGAGATATGGGGAAGATTTTTGAAGTAGACCCACAAAATTACTTATAAATGATAAGAATTCTTCAAAAATTTAACAATACAAAAGAAAATACAATATGGCGTAAAAATGATGTGAGGAGGCTGTCAAAGCAGGGTTCTAACTGGGACCCCTGCTTATGAATAAAATCTAATCAGCATAGCATTATCTTTTGCTATGTTGATTAGACTATTTTTACTATTAAAGGAAGCTTGTGGAGGATTTTATGCTATAGTTTTATAAAAATATTAAACTTGATAAAAAATTCAAAGATTATGAATAGAAAAAATCGAAGCAATGGAACTATTTTTTGTGATGTATTTTATAGATACCTTTTTTAAGAAAACTTTTAACCCATTCCGGACTCCGTTAAAAATCAAGTATTTTTTTGAGTTATAACTTTTTTTAAAGAAAAAAAAATCTTATTTTTATTATAAATTGAAATAATATAAATACTATAATTTTTTTTTAGATTAAAAAATAAAATTTATCTAGTTCTTTTAATTTTTATGTAATTGGTTGAGTAGTTTGTTTCTTTTTTGCTTTTTCGTTTATTAAAACTATTATTATTTCAATAAGTAAATTTATCATCTCCAATAAAGATAAAAAGCTAATTCCCAAAAATAAGCCCATATTGGAGCCGATATTTGAAAGTAATTTATAAAAGATCACCGCATCTTGTTCATCAATTTTTGTGTAAGTATCTGATTTATAATAAATATTTAATAAAACATTACGACTTGAATGGTTGGATGTATTTTCTATTCGATTTTTTAAATCATTTATTGTTTTATAAACATTAAATGGATACTTAAGCTCTGATAAAGTTACTGTATATTTTTGTAGCTCACATTCGATAGGACAATTTTTCAAGCATTCATATTGTTTTTTAAAATAAAGATTAGACTTAATTTGTTCAAAATTATTTAATTTCCAGCATTCTGATAAATTGCGATTAATATTTGGGAGATCAGAGTCAAAGCAGTCGAAGTTATTTTTTAAAAATTCTTGAAAACATAAGTATTTACACACATTTTGATTATAGACTTTAAGATAAGAGAAAGTTCTTGAAATATCTATTGAATTAGCTATCTTGCTCGAGTTCAAAACACAATCTCTTTTCGGATTAGGTTTTTTGGTATTCAATATTCGCTCAATAGCCACATCAGTTTCAACATCATAATTTATCAAATATCCAGTTAACTCATTAGTAATCCAATCAGGATGGTTATGAGCATAAAGAACTATGCTTTCTAATTCACAGCAACTAGAGGCTTTAAATTCTAGTTTTAATTTTAATCCGTAGTTTTTACCAGTTCTAGATTTAGCTAAACTTGTATGTTTCCCATTAAATTGAGAACATTTTCTGTATTTGTCTAGATAGAATTCAAAAAAATCCTCTTTACTACAATTTCTTGCGTTGAATTTACATTCTGTCAAAAAATTACCAATTGTTTCATTTGAATTTTCACATTTTTCTGTTTGATTGTTGCACGTATTTAGATTACAAATAGATATAGTTGGAAATAGAATGTCTGATTCGCTATCTATTAAAAAAATAGTCCGCACTTCATAATTAAAAAATTCAACAATATTTCTTGTTATTAGATACACACCACCACATGAGCTAGCCAATATGCATGCTATCCACAATAATTTGACTGAAAAATTTTGGGTAATAAATATGTGTGGTATACCATGAAATGTTGTGTTCTGGGCCCAAGTCAAAAAATTTGATTTAATACTTTTAAAATTCATTTTACTTAGAAAAGTTTTTTGAAAATGAAATCTAATTTTTTCAAAATAAACGTGATTAAATATCTTTATTCATTTTAAGCATGTTCGTTTTTTTAAATTAATTATTAATTCGACAAAAATATTAAAATGGATTTTTTGAGATTTTAAGATTTCAAAAAATTAAATACGATATGTCTGACAATTCTAACTTTATATTTTAATAACAATTATTGTACAATTAGATTTAATTCTCAAATCAATAATTTTTAATCAATAAAACGTTTAAACTTTATATTTATTAAAAATGTAAAAACAATCAGGATTTTTTATTTTAGTTAATTAATGTCATTTCTGAATTTAAAAATTTCTAATTCATTAGATAATTTGAAATTTTATAAAATACCAAAAACACGTTTTAACACATTCCGAAAAAAAAGGAAAAAAAAGGAAGTTTAAACAAAAAATACAATTTAAAACAAGATACAGTACAATTTAAAACTGACTTGTACCCTTAAATTTTTTTCTTGCTACTTGACTCTTTTTCTTCTGCTTGGTTTCCTCTGTTCCCTAGATTTATTTTCTTTTCATGACGTTTTTTTGATAAGAAGAAAAGAAAAGGAAAGAAACAAAAGGCGTACAAGTTGGTTCGAAACTGTATTATAGATTAAAATTCAAAATTTAAAAAATTTTAATTTTCTAGATTTTTTTTGCATTATTTAAAAAAAAATTATTTTTGTAACATAATTTAATATGCTTAGTTGCACTTTTAAATAAAATTTTAAAAATGTGAAATAAATTTAAAAAAAAACATTTAAAACTAAAACCATTATACAAGTTATTTTTTTTATTTTCTAATATCTAATTTAATTGTGAATATGATTACTTTATTTTGTTGTTTTAAGTATAAATTAAAATTAATAATAATAAAACCTAAATTCATTTACTTGACTATTTATGAAGGATATCAGAATCATTAAAAAAAAGTCCGATTTAAATTGCCATTCCGAAAAAAATTTTATCTACATTTAGATAGAAATACATCTAAATATACACTAGATATAATATAATACACTTTTTAATTCGTATTAAAATAAAATACATTTACAATTTTACTGCAACTACAACATGCTTTATTGCATCTTTTTTTACCTAAAATAATTTTTCTATTGAAGATAAAAGGCAAAATATAAAACAATAACAAAATTTAAATTGATCATTGATATTGTTAACCTAAAAAAAATAAAATAGATTTTTTATTTTTGTAAAATATTTTGATTAAAAATAAATTTTTAAATAATCGTTTAGAAATATCTTCTAAACAGAATTTTGACTTAAAACCAGGAATTCCGGTGATATGAGTCTTGTTAACCTATTTCTAATGCATGTTTAGTCGTATTCATGGTTTGAATACTCGTATACAAGCTAACTAATGTGTATAATTTTATACTTGTATAACAATAATTTCCTAATAAGATTTTATATGCCTTAGAAAAAGCTTAACAAGACTCATCTTATCATTGAAGTTTATATATAATTCGGAAAAGTTAATCCGGAATGATTTTTTCCGGTTCAAAACGTTCTGGTTAACGAGATTCGACTCTATATATAGCTTAAATTAAAAAAAACAAAAATAATCAAAAAAATTAAATAATTAGATTAAAATTTCAGAATTATTTCAGAAACAAAATTTGTATTTTAAATTCAAAAATATTAAATTGAAATTTAGTATTATGATTTATTTAGCAGAAATAAATAAAACCCAGAGTTTTTCAAAAGTCATAAAGTAAGTGAAGTCAAATGACTTTTTTTTTCAAAAATAAAATTTCAAGTCAAGTCACTGACTTTGAAAAGACTTTAAAATTACTTTTTTTTTTACTTTTGCACAAGTCTGATAAAACCATTAAATTAAATTATCTTAATTTTATATTTCATTAATTAAAAAGAATCGTTTATTTTATTAGTTATTTATTAATATTAGTAATTTTGCGTGTGTTGAAAAATCTGTTAATATAGTCGATTTTTTAAGAAGATAATAAAGATTTTTTTTTATTTTTTGGACATAAATTTAAATATAGAATTTACTAAAAGATATCAACAATATAAAAATAAAAAAATAATGTTTTTTACCGTCTTTTTTAAATCTAGAAATAAAGATACATTCATGTTATTAAAATTTAATAAAAAACATAAAAACACATAAAACAAAATTTTAGATTTTAATTAGATTTGTATTTATTTTAACTTTTTTTCATCGAATTTAATTAATGACCTAGGCTTACTTTTTAATTATTTGAACTTTGTTTTTTCGTTTTTCGAACACTTTATTTATATAGATTACGCATATTTCAAATAGAAATTCAATTAACTCAAGTATACTAATCAAGCTCAATCCCAAAAATAAGCCAAGTGTTCCACCAATATTTGCAACAAAATTGCGAAAATCGATCTGAGGTTTTTCTTTTACGTTTCTAACCAAATCACTTTTAAAATAAATATTAGCAGACAAAACAGATGACAATGCATTTCTGTACTGAGTTTCAAATCTTTCGTTATCTAAGTCAAAATTGCTAGTAACATTGTCATTTTTCATCAAAATTTTTGAATAAGTTTCGGTGGGAAATAGTGAAGAAGACACTGTTAGATCATATTTTATATAATCACATTCTTGTGGACAATATCTAGAGCATTCTTTGTTTAGTGAATTGTCATAATATTTTTTTTTAATTTCTTCAGTTGTGTTTTCAGTGCATTCAGAATAAGAATCTTTTTTACTTAAAGGTAAATATTTATCATAGCATCCAAAATTTTTGATAAAATATTTCTGATCACAAAGTTTGAAACAAGTCTCCTGCGAGTAGCCTATGTAATTTTTGAACGTTTCGGTAACCAAACCGCTGTTTGTATCCCCATTCTGCTCTACACAGTCCGAAAAAGGTTTGCTCATTCGACTAATAAATGTTCGATCTACAGCTATATTGGTTTCAGTTCCAGCTGTAAGCTGAACTCCATAATCATCTTTTCCAATTAGTTTATATGCATTGTGAAGATAGGCTGTTAGACCATAGCTGCTTGGAAATGGTGAAAAACATTTTCTCTGTAGACCTAAAAATAATTCTAATTCTAGACCATAATTTTTTCCAAATCTTCTAGATTCCTTGGTTTGATTTCCTTTGAATTTGAAACACTGCTGAAATTCACTCAATTCAAAGAATTCGAAATCATCATCTGAACAAATTTCGCCACTAAATTGACAACTAATAATCGATTTCTTAAACCTTTTGATAGTATCATTTTTGGTCAAATTATATTTTTGGACAAAACTTTTTCGTAAAAGCTTTATTATTTCTGATATTGGCCTAGATAATAATTCTTCTTTGGAAATAATATCTTCTGTTTTATTTAATAATTTAATCAAAATATCTTCATCCAAATCCTCATCACCACAAATTGGTAGATTACAGAAAGAAACAGTTGGAAATTTAAAATTAGTATCTCGTGAAATTTCAATTACTGTATCAACTTTATGCTTTGAAAAATCAACGAAATTTTTAATTAAAAAATATCCACTAGACAAAATAGAGGCAAAAAAGCAGATTAACCAAAGTCTTCTGAGAAATTTTCTATCAGAAATTTTGAGCAGCGGTATGCCGTGTAGTTTGGTGTTGTCGAACCAATGATGAAATTTCTCGAAAAAAATGCTTTTATTCATTTTTTTAGAAATAAATTTTGATTTAATTTAAGTCTTATTTAAGAAAGGCATCTTTAAATTATTTTTTAAATAATTAATGATTTTAATTTAGCACTTAAATAAAATTTCCATTTTTTTGCACGTTTTTAAATAAATCACAATGCTATACAATCGTCATCTATCAATTAAAATTAGACTCATTAAGCTATTGTCTTTGAAGAATTTTTAGCACAAAATTTTTTAAAAAGAAGAAAAAAACTGCTTTACACATTTTGTTTTAATCCAAACTTATCAACGTCAAACTTGGCTCTGAATTTTGGAACAAAAAAGCAAGAACAAAAATTTTAAATTGTATTAACTTTTTTTCCTTTGGTCTAAAACTGGTTCTACAAAATGTATCATTTGATATATAGCATGTATCACCGATATTTGATCTCTGCAAAAACTATGCAAATCTGCAAAATAGTATATGCATTAAAAAATCATTAAAATTTAATTGCAGATATTTTGCATAGATTAAATTTTAGGTGATACATGTTATGTATCAAATGATACATTTTGTAGAACCAGTTTTAGACCTATGGAAAATAAGTTATTACAATTTAAAAATTTTGTTCTTGTTTTTTTGTTCCAAAATTCACAAAGCCGTCAAACTTTTGAATTTTAAGCTAATTGAAGTTGATTATCTAGTAAAAGGTATACATAAAATACATCTTACTAAAACAGTATCCAATATTACCAATAGAAAATTAAATTACTCAATTACAAGAACATTAAATCTACCACAAGATTCATTTAACCATCCAATTTTCGGCATTGAGAATTTTGCAACAAAAAACAAGAACAAAATTTTTAAATTTTAATAACTTTTTTTCCATAGGTATAAAACTTGTTCTGCAAAATGTATCAGCTGATACAAAGTATGTATCATCCAACTGTGCAAAAGCTGTAAAATTGCAGATTTGCAAGATTTTTTCAGAGATAAAAACTGGGTGATACATGCTTTATATCAGCTGATACATTTTGCAAAACAAGTTTTATACCTATGGAAAAAAAGTTATTACAATTTAAAAATTTTGTTCTTGTTTTTTTGCACTAAAATTCACTATGCCCAATTTTTATTAAAATGAGTGAAGTGGACTTGTCTTCTATGTAATTGATCTCAATCCAATCAAAAATATATTCTTCCAAATTAAATAATCTTAAAAACTTTTCTAAAGTGCTTTAAAAAATAATTAAAATTATTCAATTTTGCACTTTATTTTGTAAAATAAATTAATTAAAGAAACTGAAAAATCTTTAATGTTAAAGATAGGCATAAAAAAGTTTAAAAATTCAATTATTTTTTTTGTATCTTTTTTACTCTCATCAAAATAAATCAGAATCAGAATAAAGTCAAAGTGATAACTGATTTGAAAGTATAAATTTAGAATATTTAGCACATTTTATTGATCTAAAAAAATTAAATTTCATAAAAATTTTTAAAAAAAATAAATTTTTTGCTTTTAGAAATTTTTCTTAAGAAATTCAAAATTAACTTTTACTTTTTCAATTTTTCTTCCGAGTCAAATCATGACTTCGAATCTGATTAACAAAGAAAAAAAATTAATTGCAAAATACGTTAGCTACTACAAAGCTTTTATGATTGAAATTGTTACAAATCTGCATATCACTATATGCAATGGCAATATTGAAAAAGATTAAAAACAAATTTTAAAAATTTATTAGATTAGAAAATTTTAATTAGCTCTAATAATTTAGTGATAATTAATATAGTCTCAAGATTTCACTTTCTTAATTGTATTGTCTCTAATTCTTTTTTTTTAGCTGTAACTTTTTTTTTAAATGATAAATCGATGAAATCAAAAGTTCTACGATTTCTATCAAGCTCAATAAGCTTATACCCATAAACAATCCCATAAAGCCTCCAATATTGGTAAATAAGTCAATATCTTGGATTGCTTGTTTTTCAGATATTTCAGTAATAGATCCTGTATTTAAGTAAACATCGACCCAAACCATGTTATCTTCACTAGTTTTTTTCTCATATCTAGTTGATGAACTTGAAACAGTTGATTCATATTTTATTAGTTCACAATCTAAATAAATTCCTTATTTAAAATTTTAATTTAGATTAAATGAAAAGTTTAATACCTTTTGGGCATTTTTCAATACATTGTTGGTCATTTTTGCCATTGTAAAACAATTTGGTCATTATATACTGACAAGTGTACAATGAATCAATAAATTTGGCACATTTGCTTATATTATTAGGGCTAAATTTTGACAGAGAACTTTCAGAGCAATTGCAATTTCTTATCAAAAATTTTTCATAACACAATTTTAAACAATATTGTTGAGTGTATGACTGAATCAATTCAATTGTTTCTTTGATAAGTTGTGTGTCTTCAATTTTTACTGATTTCAAATCTTTAAAGCAATCACTGTAAGGGTAAGGAAGCTTCTTAACTGTTGTTACATCCAATGCTATGTCTGTTTGAGTGTTTGGTCTGACTAAAATAGCATCATCATCCTCATTTAAACTATAGCTCGGCTCATGAATATACACAGCTAAGCCTGAAGTTCTACTAAAGGGTGATTTGCATTGTTGATTTTTCCCCAAATTTAACTCAATTCTTAATCCATTTTGTTTGCCAAATCTTGATAATTTTCTAATAGAAATATTTTTTTCATAAATATTGCGACCGGAGTTGAATTTGTAGCATTTTGAAAACTCGCCCATTTGGAAAAAACCAAAATCTTCAAAGCTACACTTTTCTTGATTAAAGGTGCAGTTTATTACACTGTTCTTGAATAATCCAGTTGTATCTGACATAACATTTTCTAGTTTAGACGGATCATATTTACGCAAAAAAATTTCTTTTGCCGTAAACCAATTTGTTTTTATTTTTAGATATCTAAAGTCGTGCTCTATTTCATTATCCATGCTTTTCTCCATGCGAGTCTCTTCGTCTTGTTTATGCTTTTTTAAATAAGCATCAAAATCATAATTGATAAAGCCACAAATTTCAAGATTACAAATTGTAACAGTTGGAAATTCTATTTGATTTTTTACCTTAATTTTTAACTCAGTATTTACGTCATATTTGAAATAATCTCTTAAAGTCATTATCACAAAAACAATCATAAATGCGAAAAAAATTTTTAAAAATATTAGCCAGAAAAGTTTGTTTAATGGTCTTTTTGACAAAAAGATGTTGGACAAACCATGAATTGTACTCTTTTCTATAAGAGGCTCTAGTCTTTTGGATAATTTCTTATCAGAACTCATTTTAAAAAAAATAGATTTCATTCTATTTTTCAAACCTATTTAAGTTTTAAAATAAATATTAATTTATTAATAATTAATTTTTATGTGACTTTGAATTGATATTCATGCTTTAATTAAAAAAGTCAAGATTGTTTTTAAAAAAATGGATTTTAGAAGATTTTAAGTGCTTATTCTGAAAAATGAGAAAAAAAATTTTATTGTAAAAATATTAAATTAAATGAAAAACAAATAAGTGAACAAAATATAGACATATGAGGCTTTAAAATATATATATATATATATAAATAATAAAAAATATTTAAAATCGAATTGTTAACTTCTTTTAACCAACAATATTTCAATTGAACATTAATTTTTATTTTTCTTGTTTGTCATTATGAGATCTTCAATGGATCGTTGACATAAAATTTGAAAAAAATATTAAAATTTGATCATTGTATTACATTTCAAGGTTATGTTATTTTTTTAATTTATAATATTATCTTTACCAGTCATTACAGCTATTGCAATCTTGATGAATTTGAATTTAATTTGAATATTTCTTTATCAAGTAGAGTCTTGAAGCTTTGAATTGTCCTTGCTGATATTGCTTCACTTGGAAGTAGTTTTCAAGATTAACATTCAATATTAAAATTAGTATTTTATAATTGCACACTTCTGCAAAAATTTCTGAATCCAGAATTATGCACAACACTCAGATATGGTTTAACATAGTTTGCTGCACATGATAATATGTCTCTGCATTAAATTTTATCATTTCAAACACTCTTAAAAATATTTTAAAAGATAAATTCTGAGCATGAGCATAAAAATTTCGATCAGAAACTTCAATTTAGCTTTAAAGAGAAGAAGGGTCTAGTTTTTAGTATATTTTAGTATTCAAACAAAAGAATATTCTAAAAAGCTGAATCTTGGTACTTAATTCTAAATCAATTTTTCTTACGATTTAAGATATTAATCAAGCTTTATATATTTTTTGAAAGCATCAAATACTCAATAATCATGGTCAACAATAATCAAAACATATTTAAATTAATTTTTTAAGTAAAGTTCACGAAATTCAAAACTTTAGTGCTATCTGAATTTCACATTTTTGACTCAAAATTCGTAGTCTACGCCCTCAAAAACCCCAAAAAAAAAGTTTTTTGAAGGGGGCAAAAAAAATATGGACATAAGATTGTTTTTTTGCCTAAATTTCGATGTGAGCTCAATCCTATAGAAGGTCTTTGGTGTTATTTAAAACAGCATTTTAGAGCAAGAACAAATCATTTCCAAGAATGATGGAGCTTTTATCCCAAAGCAAAAGAAAAGTATTTGGGTTCTGAGCTTTCAAAAAAATTAATTTAACGATTTTGGCGGTGTTTAGTAGGTTACAATAATGATGCGACATACGGTCAAGTCCTTAAAGCATATTTTTCAGGAAAATCGAAAAAAACAGTAGTTTAGCACCTAAAAATCTCCAATTCTTTAGTTTAATCTAAAAATTTTAATAAAATAATTCAAATTTGACAAATTTGTTAAAAATCAAATGATTCGAAGTGATTTTTTAAGAAAAATAAAGCAATAAAAGTAAAACCATAGAATTGTTCAGAATTTTGTCTAGATTTAAAAAAAAAATCGGGTCATAATTGATCCCTCGGAGGAGATACGATTTAAACCAGAAAAACACATTTTTTTCCTTTTTTTAGCCAACAAAAACCGCCACACCCTTTTTTTTCTAAATTACAATAGTATGTAGAGAATTTTATCCTCTTTCAAAATATATATACTTTTTTAGTATATTTAAGTTTTATCTTTGAGATTTTTAGTCTTAAAGAACAACAACTTTTTAAAGGGTTTGCTATTTTTGGAATCCTGGGTGTAAAAAATTTTTTTTTGCCCCCTTCAAAAAAATTTTTTTTGGGGGGTTTTTGAGGGCGTAGACTACGAATTTTGAGTCAAAAATGTGAAATTCAGATAGCACTAAAGTTTTGAATTTCGTTAACTTTATTTATTTTGTTTATTTAAGTCAATTTAGGAAAATAATGTTTGATTTTAATCAAAATAAGGAAATTTTTTACTTTCATTCTTAATTGAAAGATTTTCATTATATTCAATTATTCATCAATTATTGAAGAATCTTCGCTTTCTAATATATCTTAATTATATATCTTATACTTTCTGAACTTCTAAAGTTACTAAAATAGAGTACTCTATTTTAAAGATATGTCAATAAATTTGGATAATTACGTTTATTTTCTTTTAAGTTTTTTTTCAGTAATTTTAACAAAAAAAGACTAATTACTCAGCTTTTTTTAAAAATTCAGTTTGTAGCATTTTTGCTAGATTTTTTCTCTTTTAGCATTATTTTTTTGTAAAACTTAGAAGTGAATTTTAAAAATTACCTAAGTCAACTAGAAATCATATTTGATGCGAAAGTTTAATAATATAAAATCAGCTTTTAAATATAAAAAGAAAATCATTTTTTTTTAAGATCAAATTTTTAGAAATTAAATTATTTTTTCTATCAGATTTATACAAAATCCTTAAAAAAATTATAATACATTTTAGCTTTAATTTTATGAAATCACCTTAAAAATATGAGGCTCAGCTTTTTTCTAAATTAACCTTGATTTATATTTTGAATTATGAATTACGAGCTACATGGACAAATTGAAATATAATTAAAAACAAATTTAAAAGACAATTAAATGTCTATTTTACAATTAAGTAAAAAATTTAGCTTGTTATTGCATTAAAATATGCAATTTTTATTTAAAGACAAAAATTTATTCCAATTTGGTTAAATTTATTAAGAAATTAATTTCAAAATAAATATTAAAAATCAGCCACGTGATTTTGGCTCTCTAATCTCTAATTAATTCTAAATAAAGATCTATTAAAATATTTTATTTTGAACTTGGAACTTAGGAAAAAAAAATGAGTGAAATAAAGGTTGTTCCTCTCGGAGCTGGTCAAGGTATTTGCTCTTTATAATTTAAAAATTTATTTTTATCTAAATTTGAATTTTGAATCTTTAAGATGTTGGGAGAAGCTGCATTTTAGTCTCAATTGGTGGCAAAAATGTTATGCTTGATTGTGGCATGCATATGGGATTTAACGATGATGTAAGTTAATTTTTTAAATTGGATAAAATAAAAATGCTTTTGCATAGATTCCATTTTATAACATCAGCATTTTTCTGGTATTTTGGACACAATTTAAACAAAAAGAATTAATCTAGCAATCTAAATTTTTTATCATGTTTAATAGGTTTTTAAAAATATATTTAATTAAGTTTCATATTTTCATGCTAACAAAACCATATTTATCTATAACCAAATATTATTCATTATTATAAATTTTATTATTGATTAAAGCACAAAAAAATGCTTTCAAAAAACAACATTCTTCTGAAATTAGTCTAAGCAATAAATTTTAATAAATTTGATTTTAGAAAACAAACATAAAAAGAAAAATTTCTTAAAATGTTTACATGATAAATTTTTTTCTGTAGATTAAATTAGTTAAAATAAAGATTAAATTAATAATTTTTTTTAAATAAAATTTTTATTAAATAAAATGTGATTAAAACATATTTGTAATAGCGCCGCTTCCCAGATTTTTCGTACATAAGCAAAGATGGTCCTGTGACACCTTATTTGGATTGTGTAATCATTAGTCACTTTCATTTAGATCATTGCGGAGCTTTGCCTTATTTAACAGAAGTGGTGGGTTTCGATGGGCCTGTTTACATGACCGCTCCGACAAAATCCATCTGTCCTATTCTTTTGGTAATAGAATCCTTGTACTAAAATAATCTTTATTTATAACTAAAACATTTTTTTTTCATAATAGGAGGATTATCGCAAAATAACTGTTGATAAATTTGCAGTTCAAAATTTTTTCAAAGCAGAAGACATAAAAGCATGCATGAAGAAAGTGCGAACAGTAAATTTGCATGAACTGGTGCAAGTTGATGAAGAAATGACCATAAAGGCGTATTACGCAGGCCATGTTCTTGGAGCTGCCATGTTTGAAGTGCGCGTAGGCCAGCAGTCATTTGTTTACACAGGCGATTACAACATGACTCCTGATCGGCATCTAGGAGCTGCTTGGATTGACAAATGTCATCCTGATATTCTAATTACTGAGTCGACTTATGCAACTACTATTCGGGACTCTAAGCGATGTAGAGAAAGAGATTTTATTAAAAAGATACATAATTGTCTTGATAAAGGAGGAAAAGTTCTCATTCCGGTTTTTGCTCTAGGACGAGCTCAAGAGCTTTGTATTTTGCTTGAAACTTATTGGGAAAGAATGCAATTACAGTATCCGATTTACTTTTCTCTTGGCTTGACCGAAAAAGCCAATAATTACTATCAATTGTTTATTACATGGACTAGTCAAAAAATAAAGAAAACATTCGTCGAAAGAAATATGTTCGAGTATAAGCATATAAAGCCATTTGATCGAAGCTATGCTGACCGACCTGGTCCCATGGTTGTCTTCGCTACTCCAGGCATGCTTCATGCAGGCCAGTCATTGCATGTATTCAAAAAATGGGCTCCTTTTGAACAGAACATGGTGATCATACCTGGATATTGTGTAGCCGGCACAGTCGGACACAAGATTCTAAATGGACAAAAAAAAATCGAATTTGAAAATAAACAAATTGTAATTTGGCGTAAAAAATTTTTTATAGAAAATAATTATCTCATATCATTTTATTTTAAAGGTTGATGTTAAATTGTCTGTTGAATATATGTCATTTAGTGCACATGCTGATGCCAAAGGTATCATGCAGCTTATAAGAAATTGTGAGCCCAGAAATGTTGTACTAGTTCATGGTGAAAATGCTAAAATGGACTTTTTAAAAGATCAAATTGTCAAAGAATTCGGTAATTATATTTTTCTATTAGTCTTTTTCTAATGTAGTACAGTCTGTGTAAAAAAAACAACTCTTTTTATTTATAAGAAATTGCCAGATGTAAGCTCAGTAGTTTATTGAATAAATAAAAATGGCACATTTTATGACACACACTGTAGATTACATTACTATGTCTGTGAATCTTAATATTTAAAACTCAAATGTGTGGAAAAAAAGTAAAATGACCATAAATGTATATTGGTGTTCGAGTATAAGCATAATTATACTCGAACATGAATAAAAATTCTAATTTTAAAAATTTAAAAATAACTATGTTGGTATAATAAATATTTTGATTATCAGTAAAGCAAAAAATTGGATTGCTGTAAATTCTATTAACAAAAGAATAAATTTAAATTAAATAATCTTCTATAATAAAAAGATTAATTGGAGCCAAATTAAGTTAGAATCATATTTTTTTAATGATTATTTTTCAAATAAAACCAGGTAAAGCTTTTTTTTCAAATTTCTAAAAATTAAAAAAATAAAATAAAATATTTTTTTTATTAATTTTATTATTTTTTACTTCTAAAACTTTGAAATTTGATCCTGCCAACGAATCTTATTGAGATTCAAGTTTAGGAACCTGTTCTAAATAGCTTTGTAGTTTTCTCATTTTTGAATTCATTGATTTTTTCTCAAAAGAATCATTCGCTTCGCGAAATGATCTTAAATTGTTTATGA
>VANL01000769.1:0-24079 GCA_006352455.1 Brachionus sp. 'Tiscar'
CCTATGGTCAAAGTGGTCAAGTATACGGCTTAAGAAGGCACTCAAAGACTCTACGTCGTGAACAGATAAAAAACTGTTCCTCGCTTTTCTATTTTTTCACAAATAGAGTTGTAAACATATGGAACCAATTGCCGGAAGAAATAGTTGGCGCGAGAACGTTGAACATTTTTAAGTCGAAATTAGATGCTTGGCTTGTGAAAAAAGTAGCGACTGCTTTAGCTCATTAGAGCTCTGCTCGGGTATTTTTTCCGAGTTGCAGTTCATATTACTACTACTACTACTACTACTAAGTTTAATAAATATATCAAAAAATCAAAAAAATATCTGTATTTATTTTTTTTTTGGTAAAAAAATTTAAGTATTTTCTAAGATAATGCATTATTAAATAATGAAAAATTAATTCCAAATTTTGATCAAATTATCTGATGCGCCACTAGCTATATCACCATTTTGAAGAACTATAATTGAATTAACACCAGAGCTATGTTCATTTAGAGTACTTTTGGCCGATCCATTATTTAGGTTCCAAATTTTTATTGTACTATCATTTGAACCACTAACTAAATCACCATTTTGAAGTGTGACAATGGAAAAAACAGTACTTGTATGACCATATAATGTTGCTATTAGTATTTTTTTATTGGTATCCCATATTTTTATAGAGTTATCTTGTGAACCACTTGCCAAATTACCATTATGAAGAACTGCAAGTGCCCAAATAGAGCTTGAATGCCCATTTAGTGAATATTCTAAACTTCCGTTACTTAAATTCCAAATTTTAATTGTTTTATCATTAGCAGAACTTGCTAAATAGCCACTACTAAGAACAACAATTGATAAAACGGTGCCTGAATGGCCATTTAACTCCATTATCTTAGTTCCATTATTAAAATTCCAGATTTTAATTGTTTTATCACCAGAACAAGAAGCCAAATGATTGTTTTGAATAAATGCAAGTGATCTTACAGTAAAATTGTGTCCAATTAGCGTATTATTTAAAGTTCCAGTGTTAAGATCCCAAATTTTTATAGTTTTATCAGTTGAACCACTTGCAATGCGATTATTTTGTAAAAAAACAATAGACATTATAATGCCATTTTCTTTCAGTGACAACTTAACTGTCCCATTATTTAAATTCCATATTTTGATAGTTCCATCACTAGAAGCGCTAGCAAGGTCACCATTTTGAAGAACAGCAAGTGCATTTACTTTATTAGTATGGCCGATTAAATCCATTTTTTCTTAAAAAAAATTTACAATTTATTGAAAAAAATTTTTATTTTAAAAATCACTTGTAAAATTGTGATCATTGCTAGTGCATTTACTTTTTTTTTCATATAATTTTGAACCTGTTTTAATTTGATATGAAAGATTCTTTGGACAGTTTTTAATCAATGTACAATTATTTTGGTAAAGCGTTGCCATAATACAATCATGCCTTTTTAAGCAATGAAAAACACATTCAAATCTTCGGCCTGAATTGAAATCAATTATTTCTTTATTTTGCTCAATTGTTATGACTTCAATATTATTTATTTTAGTAAAAAAATCATTTAAAGCATGTCCTTTATTTGACCAAACAAAAATATGCATTATTTTAAACAAAAAATAGAAATCTTTTGTTACAAACATTTTTCATTTTAGTTTAGATTATTTTTCTACTTTAAAAATTAGTAAAAAAAAATTTAGTTAAATTTTTTTCATAAATTTTCTCTCATTTTTAATTATTAAATCATTTGGTTTGTTTACTCAACATTAAAAATTAAAGAAATCAATAAAACATTTGTATTTTTTTGAACCTCAAATTTTTCTGTTTTCAAAGATTCAAAGATTCTAGTGGAAAAATTTAATAATTTTTCTTTTTTCCCGAGGCGAAAAAGATATAGTTGAAGAATACGAATAGAATGTAATTAATTTAAAAATTTGTTAAAAAATCTAATTAATAAAACCTTAAAATTTTAGTTAAAATTTCAGATTTAAAATTAATAATTTATTAAAAGAATTTATTTATATTTTGAATTTTAGAGCTAACAAATTCAAGTTGATTTTAAAATCAAAAAAGTATGAGAACAAAAATATAAGACAGCATAATTTCTTCTCAAGTAGTATATAAAACATGTGTAATAGACTTCCAAAATCTTTCTTAAACGATACACTTTTCTTTTAGCCTGTTTGAAAAGGACTTTATTTCTTTTGCTAGTTATTTTGGTATAAGGGTATCCTGTTAACCTAAATTTGATGATCTATGTTAATATAGATAAATAAAATAATAAAAATTTTGTTTTGTTACGAGCACTCAAAGCTTAATCGGCAATTGAAGTTGTTAATGCACTCTTCGACATTTTCACACTGATTGGTATTCCAATGATTTTGCTTGCATCTGATAATGGTGGTGAATTTCGAAACCAAATAGTTAAAGCGTTAAAAGCAATGTGGCCAGAAATTAAATTTGTTCAGCTAAGCAGTGTTTAATTTAGTTGGTTACGAGTACGACTCCTCCGAAATATTGGAAGATGAAGACGAAGGGCATGATGACATATTTGACCCAAATGAAATTTAAATCCACAACTTAATGGTCAATCCAGAGCCATCAAATGATCTTCCTATTGAAGATAGTATCAATAAAGCTAATTCTATGTTGGGAATTATAAATAATGTCCGTGAAAATCAACAAAAACAAGCACAAAAAATGATGACAAAAAGTAAGAAATATATCCCAGAAGCTTATATTGTAGACATTGTTGTTTTGCCTATACCAGAGGTTGATAGAGGTCTCACTGAAGCTCCGAATTTGGTGTGTCGAATAGTTGACATTGACTATGATAAGTCATTATTTGAATTAGCTTGTGAAGCTGGAGTGTTTAATACTCTGTTTGCAAGAAACAGCTTTGACTTAGTAGACTTTAAGTGTGAGGCAGCAGTAAATTAATTATCAATTTGTGGTGGTCAAGGTATGGTAAAATGCAAGTTTACTGGTCAATTTATGTGATTGTATTGGACAAATCTATGTGATTGCAAAAAGTTCCAGTTGTTGTGTAACTCAAGATTTCTTGGAGGCAATTCAAGCTGCAAAATGTCTAATTTACTAAAACTTAAGGAGAAAAATATTATTTTTTTTTTTTATTTTGAAAATATACGTTTCGTTTCAGTAAATTACTTAAATAAATATAAAATCAGTAAATATCAAAAAATTTATTTATTTTTTTAAAGTTTTATGTGGTATTGAAGCCATGTCACATTTTTACTGATAGGCCAGTAAATTTACAAATTTAAGTGTTCTAGGATTTTACGGTAGCATATATCATTTTTCAAAAAAATTAATTAAGTAATTCAAATTGATAATTAATTTTAGCTGTTTTTTCTCTTTTATTTAGTGTCAATTTAGATAGCAAATGTTAATTTTTTGTACTTTCTAGAAAGAATTTTATACAGAGTTGTTTAAAAGTCAAGGTCAAGTCAAGTCATAAGACTTAAATTGAAATTTTTAGAATGAAAATTTTATTTTAAAAAAAAAAATCTTTTGACTTGACTTGAAATTGTTCCAAACTCTTATTTAATTGAAGCCATGCCAGAAGACCGATTAACACTTCTTTTGTTTAATTTTATAAAATAATAATTACAAATTTAAAAATAAAAATTTATAAATTTGTTTAAAAAAAGAAAAATATTTTTTTATAATAAAAAACTGGCGATACTTGCATTTCAAGATGGTTGATAAACTTTAATTTGTTGAAGAATTAATTGAAGCATCAACAGTGAACAAATTTAAAAATTAATCTAATAGTAATAGTTTAGTCTTTTAAGTTGAAAAATTAAATAAGAATTTGGATCAAGTCAAGTCAAAATACTTTTTTTTTAAAATAAAATTTAAAGTCCGATTAAATGACTTGACTTTTAAAAATTACATCCTTTCTATATATATGGATCCGTTGTCAATAAGTTGAAAATTCTGAATAAAATTCTACTAAACTTGAATTAAAAATTATATTAATTATATTCATTTTAATATTTAATCTAATTCTTAATTTGAATAAACATGATTTCATAAATCAAGTGATGGTCGTTGTGAAACTCTGTACCATAAAAGAGGATTAATTTCTAAAATTATTTTTTTGATTTTTAGCTTAAATTTTTTTATTCAGATGAAAAAATATTCAAAAAAATCAGCAATCCTTATTTAAAAATATCTTTTTAAATTTAGAACAAAAAAAACTTAAAAAATAAACTGCTAGAAATAAAACTTTTTGTGTAAAAATCAATTTTTCATTTATTTATTTTTGTCAAAAAAAATGATTTGTGAATACTGTAGCAGTAAACAAGATGATTTGTCTCTTTTCAATCTTCCATGTGGATATTCGGTATGCTACCAGCACATAAATTCTCAAGAGAACTCTTTCGAATGCTTCATATGCAAGGATCATTTAATTGATAAAGACGAGTGTATGAACATAAAAAAGAATAAGAAAAAATTAGATGAAATCATTTATAATGAAAACAAGGAAGCTATTTTAAATTTGTGCGACCATGTCGATTCAATTAAACAAGACATTGAATCTTATTTGAAAGACTATTTATCAAAAGTTACTTGTAAAATCGATCTGAAGAGAGAACTTTTAAAGGCTCATTTTATCAAAATAATTGACGACTTTTATCAATCATTAATAAGCCAAATTAAGGAGCATAAATTGAAATTTAAAGATGACATTAAACAAGACTTAAATCAAATAGATACCAATAAAGTTCGTGATGAGATAAAAAATCAAAACCAAAATTATTCAAATGATTTTAATGCTCTGAATGGATTTTTAAAAGATTTGAAAAAAAAATATCTTGATGACAATCTGCAACAAATGGAAAAGTTTGAGAATTTGAACTTTTATGAAAGTGAAAAAGAGCTCAATTTCAACATTTTAGAGTTATTTGGTTCTTTTAGCCAAAACGAAACTCAAATGCAAAATGATAATAGTAAGTTGTCTGATCAGTTTAAATTTTTTGGTAAATTTGGACTAGACAAATTTGAGGAATTAAAGAATGGCCAAATAGTATCTACATCTTTTGAAAAACCAGAAAATTTGATTATATATGATCCTCTAACTGATCATATTAAAGAAATAGCTAATAAATATTCAATCAGGTTTCTTTTCAATAAAGAAGATACCAATGAAATTATTATAATAGACGACCAATTTAATGTTAAAATTTTGCTTGATGATAAATGTTTGAATCAATATAATTTAATAAAAAAAACGATTGTTGCTGTAGATTTGGTAGACAATAGAATATTTATTGTAAATAATGATAAGTTTCTAACAGTTATGGATTATTTTAATGGAAGAATTGTCTATCATTTTTGTATAAAGGAATTGTATTCTTTTTTATGGGGAATCAAATATATCTTTTTTAATAATTTTATTATATTTTATAGAAAAAATAATTTGGGAAAACTTAATTTAACTACTGAAAAAATAGAAAATGAATTGGAAAGACCAGAATTAAAATTTGATAGAATTGATAAAGTGTTGCTTGAGAGAATAGATTTAAAAAAATTCATTACAAATTCTTATTTATCTGGTCGATTATTAATATGGGATTTAAATTTAACTGTGGTTCTAGAAAAGTATTGTCATAATTCAATTATTAAAAGAGTTATTCCTTGCAAAAACGGGTTAATAGTAAGTATAAGCGATGATGGGGAGATCAAAGTTTGGAACAAACAAAGTCTGACCCTAGTCAAACAATTTATTGAAAAAAATCAAATATATGCAAAAATATTGAAAAACACAAAAATTATCTGCATTGATACTGAACATAAATCATGTATTCGCAATGATTTAATTTAAATGGTTGTCCGTAAAACTCGGATCTAAAAAAAACTTATAAAATTATTTCTAATAGATTATTCAAGATGATTATTTATAGAAACGCATTTATTTGAAAACTTGAGCATAAATTTTATTTGTAAAAATAAATTAATAAACTTCATGTTCAATTTTTTAATAAATTAGTTTTTTCTCAAAACGATTTTCTATTCTTTCTTTTAACAGTAAAATGAAAGACTAATACATAGAGCCAAAAAATCAATTTATTAAAAAATTATTACTTAAGGTGTTAAGGCATGATGAAGTTTATGATATATTTGATAAATTTTAATTCTTGTGAAAAACAAATTTAGTTGAAAAAAAAAACAAAATTAATAAAATAAAATTTATTTTTTATTTTAAGAACTATTATAGTAAAAGTAAAACAAAATTAGTAGAAATGTACCTAATAAAATAAAAATATACTTAAATTGATTAAACCACATATGGTTTAAAACTTTTTTTTTTGGTACAACCACTCGGGCAATAAAAACCTTTACGTTTTTCATATAGCAATTTGCAATTGATTTTTGATGTTCTCAATTATTGATTCTTGGACGGTCGTGTAATTTTAAAAAGATGTTTTTGCCTCACTTCCTTTTGTTTGAAGTGGATATACTGTTTAAAGGCAAGATGAAAATAATTATACATTTTTACATTTTCATATTTTTTAGACATTTTGTGCATTTTTGTATTGTATTGAGGAAACAAAAAAATTTTAAAAATTTTCTTAAATCTTGCACAAAAAATCTAAAAAAATGATAATATATAAATGTCAAACCTTTCACACTTTGCCCTTTTAAAATTTGCTTTAGTTTTTTATCTAAATAATTTTAAATTTATAAAAAAAAATATTTAAAAAAAGTTTTTTGTGATTGGTTTCAAACAGAGAAAATAAGCGCTTTCTTGAATTCTACTGAAACACTGATCACAAATTATTGAAAATTAACTGACCCTCATATTTTTTTACAAAGCTAAAAATATCTCTAAAAATTTTAATTAAGCTTGAAATTTTTTTTAATTTTTGCCAAAATTTTATTATTTTTAATTTTTAGAAATCCAACAGGCAAACGACAGCATTTTTCTAAAAGATAACTTCAAAATATTTCAATAGAATTAATTCAGTGTTAAATATCTCAAAAAAAAACTATTTGGGTAGAAATTAGACACAATTTTTTAAAACTAAAATTATCTATAAATTAGTCGTATAAGTAGTGTATGATTTTTGCTAAAATCCTATCTTATTTTGATATTAGTGTAACTCTTTTTTTGGTATGTTTAGGCAACAATTAAATTGGCTATAAGTTAACATTCTTCTATTCTTAAACTATTTAAATTTAAATTTGAAGCGAAAAATTTTAAGTGATTTTAAAATTTTATGAAAAAAATTTATTATATCCTTTTGAGCATAGATTTTTAGACTAAATGTTATCATTCTCTTTCGGCCTAATTTGATAAGCTGTTACTTAGGGAATAGCTGGAATCTCATTAAACCAATGGCAAAAAGAATCAAAATTTATTTTTAAAAAAATTTCTAAAATAATGATTTTTTTTTTAAAAATAATTAACCTTTTTTTTTGTAAAGCTGAATTAATATTATTAAAACTTTTATTTTAATCAAATATGAATAAAACTAAGTTGATGCTTTAACTTGAAATTGTATAAAATCGTGAATAAGAAGAAGAGAAAAGTTTTAATAAAATTGTAAAAATATAAAAATCTTAGAAATAATACTGTCTACTGTCTTGGAAAAATAAATATTTGATTTTTTTAATAAAAATTAGATCTTAGTGAATTTGAAAGACTTTATTTTGTTTCCAGAACAAAATTATGTAATATTTTTAATTAAATTTATTTTAAAATCTCTCCATAATAAATTCTTATTAAATTTTTTAAATGTTTTAATTAAAAAAAATATAATATATTCAAAAAAAAGCATTCTACTTTTCATCACATGTCACATTCTCAAGCAAAAAAGATTTTAAAATCACTTATTTTTTAAAATAAATTTCCAATTAATTTTAAAATTTAATATTTATTTTTTAAAGTCTTTTCAAATTGTTTATAAAGCTTAAAAAATGCTTAAAAAATTAAATTTACAATTCACTTAGATACAACATTAACACTAATCAAATTATTTTCATCTCTTTTCAGCACTATCTCTTGATTGTTGGACAAATTTTCAATATTTTGTAAAATATCTTTGAAAATTTTTGCTTTTTGTTCATAAATTTTTTGATCTAATCTTAAATATTTAAATTTTTCTACTTCGAGAAACTCTTTTACAGTCAAGTCTTGAGAGTAAGATTTTTTTAACTTCAAATAGAGGCAATCTTCGCTTTGCTTGCTGTGCACGGTCCATGGATCATCGCTAGACTTTGACCAATTTTGAATTTCAATTCCACAAGCATAACACTTAACCAAATCGCTGTCACTCTGAAGCGAATAAAAGCCCGCCTCGGCCAACTATTTAAATTAGTAAAAAAAAAATTCCAAATAAAAAAAGTAAAAATATTCACTTTTTTTGGGTTACATTTTGAACGCTGTTTATCAAACACTGTGCCTTCAAAACTCTTGATTCTATTCTCCACAAAACTTTTTGATTCAATTTTCGAATTCATTTTTTAATCGTTGTTGATCTTCCTAGCGAATAAAAAAAATATTTGAAAATTTTATTTGAAAAATTTTAACTTTCACCTAAAACAAGAAAAATTGTTAACTTTATTTTAAAATTTTAATTTAAAATTTCTTTTACACGTAAACATTAAGCATAATTCAAAATTAAAAACTGAGAGTTTTAGCTATTAATATTATTCACAAATTTTTTTTCAATCATGTCCTGTTTAATAAACTCTATTTTAAATTCAAGTAAATAAATAATTAATTAGTTTTGGTTTAAATTTTTATTTATTTTTTTAATTTTATAGATTTTACTAAAAGTGTTTTAAATGTGGGCAAAAATTTAATTCCACTGCAAACATCAATACGTAATGTTACACTTTGGGAAATGCATGTTAGACCGACATTTATATTGCGCAAGGAGCACGAGGCTTTGTTTAAGAAGCCGTTGCTAGACGGTAAGCCTCAAATGAAAGGTGTTGTTTTGAAAACAGTGGTCCGTAAGCCGAAAAAACCCAACTCGGGCAACCGAAAATGTGTCATTGTGAGACTTTCGAATGGAAAAGAAAAAACTGCCTACATTCCCGGAGAGGGACACAATCTACAAGAGCACAATATTGTTCTCATTAGAGGAGGACGTACTAAAGACGTTCCAGGTTTGAAATTAAAGGTTGTTCGTGGCGCTTACGATTGTTCTCATGTTAAAAAATGAAAATTTAATAAATAAAAATTTAATTTCTAAACTAGGTTTAATTGTGTAAAATTAATTTTTTTTTTATTTAACTTTTTATTTCGGTATAAAAGCTGAAAAAAAAATTTATTCATTGATTTTTATAAAAAAATTTTAATTATAAAAAGTAGACTTTGAAAAAAAAATGCTATATTTTTTAAGCATATTAGATTCTAGAAAAATGCACTTAAAATTTGTGACTTTTTCTTAATTTTAAAGTAAAATAGATTAAGAGATACAATTTGTATTTTAAATAAATTATTAAAGCCGATTAGAAATTATTATTTTTTTTATCAAGTAAATCAAAAAGATATTTTTATTCCATTTTGAACAGAACTAACCAAGAAAAATTACTATTGTTAAAATAAGGTTCTTTATTTATTTAAAATTTTTTTTCAGTAATTTCGAGTGTGAAACGAAAATTGTAAATTTTGCATTAAAAAAAAAACAAAAAAATATAAAAATTTAAATAACTTTTTTTCTAGAGGTTCTGTAATTGCTAAAAATTAATTTAGTAGTAGATTTATTGAATCCAGTATCAAAAAAAAAATAAAAAGTAGCAAAAAATAAATTTAAGTATTCTGTAGCAAAAAAATTATTGTTAAAGCAAAAGTAAAAACAATAAATATCACAATTGAATAAAATAAATAATACTATTTTTTGTTTTTCAGATCGGACAGGATCTGAAACGATTTTAGTAATTGTAATACATGATGAACTTGGTTGTGGTGATTGAGAAACAATTCTTGTGATTGTAATTGAAGACGATTACAAACACAAGAATTGTCTCTCGATTCTTGTGTTGGCGTAGTTAGTTCATTTGCTTGATTAATAATTGTATTAATTGACTTATTCATTAAATTTGCTACTTAAATAAATAGCAGCCTAAAGTCTGTTTAATAACTCTTTAAATGTACAATGCACTTAATTAATTTAAATATTATAAAAATTTTTTCTTCAAAATTTTTTATTTTTATTCTTAATTTTTATATTGAAATTTTAACGCTAGATTATTAATTAAGTCCAGCTGATTATTAATTACAAATATTAACTAAAAGTCAATAAGATTCCCTTTAAAAAAACTTTTCTTTAGATTATTTTTACTTTCTTTAAGTAATTTTTAGAAAATTTATTTTTCCCCGCGACCATCAAAGCACCTAGTGGTCGTCGTTGACGCTACCCAATGCAATTAATTTTGTGTCAACTGATTCATTTTTTAGAAAGAATATCAAACCAAAAATAAAAAAGGTTAACGTTATTTTCTAAAAAAAAGTATCTTATTTTAGTGAATTTTTTTTTATAATTGAGTACTTTTTAGAAAAAATTAATTTTTATTTCTATTCAAATGAAAAGTTATTTAAATTCAAAATTTTTGTTTTTATTTTTAGCTTCGAAATTCATCATATTTGTGAAATGTAAAATTAAAAGTAAAATTGTCTGATTGTTTTTGATTTCTTTAAGGAAAAAAAATTAATGAATATGCTCCAGTGAATTTTTTTATCTTTAACCTGATAAATATATTTTTCATAATAAAGAAATAGATTTATATTAAATTAATCATTTAATGAATAATTTATAGTTCAACTAGATATAAATGAATTTTCTCTAGTTATTTGCTTAAATTCTATTCAATTTTAGAATAATTTAAGATTATGATCTTGAATAAAAACGGGCGCAAAAACGTCACAGCCCAAAACTTTGACGGTCCCATAGCCAACAGTACAGCAGTCAATTATAGCATGAACATCACTCAAAATACACCATACCTTAATGATTCAGAGCATTTTTTCAATGAACAATATAACACCAATAGCTATACACAAAATTTTCCTCCCAGTAAATAAAAAAAATGAATAAGAACTTATTTTTCTAGTGAATTTTTTAATTAAAAGATGGATTTTATGATAATCAAGGAACGTATAATCAGCAGTTTGGAACAGTTCCTGTGCCACAGCCTCAAACAAATCTACCACCGCAGTTTTTTAACCCAGCACAGAATTTTTTAAACGATCCGGTTGCTTCAATGGCCATGAAATACGGATCTAATTTGGCTGATCAAGGCAAAGAGTATGTTCAACAAAATGTTGACAAATGGTTTTCGATTTCAAAGCTTAAATACTATTTTGCTGTAGACACTAATTATGTGGCCAAAAAATTGCTCATTATTTTGTTTCCATTTATGAATAGAGACTGGTCGGTCAAATACACTCAAGGTGAAGTGGCGTGTCCTCCAAAACTGGATATAAATGCGCCCGATATGTATATACCAGTGATGGCCTTTGTAACTTATATACTAATGGTTGGCGTGACTCTTGGTTTCGAAGACAGATTTTCGCCGGAAAAACTTGGTATTTACGCTAGCTCGGCTCTTGGCTGGTTCCTAATTGAAGTGTTAATTATTTTTTTGTCTCTTCAAATTCTTAGCATAAAATCAGCCTTGACTACATTCGACATAATGGCTTTTTGTGGATATAAATATTTTGGTATGATATTATGTCTATTGGGACAATTGTTGATACCCGATGTCTACTATTTTGTCTTGTTATATATGTCTCTTTCATTTACCTATTTTATGGTACGCAATCTGAAGCTCATGATTTTGGGTGGTAGTGCTATAACTGGTCAAACTAATAGTGCGTATGAGAATCAATCGTTTGGTAACAAAAGACGCATATATCTTCTCTTGTTTATTTCGATACTTCAGCCGTTTTTTATGTGGTGGCTAACTTACAAGTTTTAAATGTGGTTTTAAGATTTTTATGAAACAATACGTGAAGATAGTTTTGAGACAATTATCAGATAAAATCTAAAAATAATTTTTTATTTTAAGATATAAATTTATATTTAAAAAATTTTAGTTTTTTTTTTTTTTGAATAATATTTTCGAATAAAAGTAACAGAATATGAGAATTTTTATAATCTGATTGCAATCCTAGCGACTAAACCCACAAAGTTTTTTAGGCTTCATAGCTCTAGTTATCTGATAAATAAAATTTCGGTATAGATGACCCTCATTACCTCATTTTTGGCATGTATCTGAGGATGCATTAAAATGTATCCGAGGATACAAAATATGTTTTTTGTGAATCAAAAAAATAAAATTTTTTTTTTTGTATCCGAGAATACATACATTATTTAGTAGTAGTAGTAGTAGTTTAAAACTGCAGTTTAGAGGTTATCTAAGCATAGCCTTAGAGAGATGTAGCAGTCGCTTCTATTTTTTTTGCCATCCAACTATCAAGCTTCGCTTTAAAAATTATTTAGATTCTTTGCTTTTACTACATCTTCCGGGAGTTTATTCCGTCCATTCACAAAAGGAAAGAAGAGGTGATCTAATTCAGTTATACAAATTGGTAAACAATTATGAAGAAATTAAATTTAATAATGGAATTAATTACAGTCTCAATACAAAAACTGGTAGTTGAAGATATGTCTTTAGTATTCTAATTTTTTTTACTTTTTTATCTTATTCTTCCTTGGATTTATTAGGATTTTTTAACACTTAAAGATAAAACTATTACGAATGATGATTAATTAAAAAGTGATTTTAGACTTTGTTTATTTATTTATTAGAAAAAATTATGCAAAGGGATTCACAAATAAAAAATTTGACTGAAAGAGCAAACCGTTTATTGGGAATGATCCTAAGATCTTTCAAATTTCCAACAACAAAAATAGTGAGACTACTATACTGTTCACATGTCAGATCATGTTTGGAATATGCCAAAAGCTCATGGTGTCCTTACTTAGAAAAATATACAAATGAGAACGAAAAAGTACAGCGTAGGGCGACGCGGTTAGTTCCTGAGCTTAATGTCCAAATGTTCAAACTAAGAAACAAAATGAATATTGTGATTTTCAGAAAAGGTTTAAACTATAGCTTAAACACTAGGCCTGATAGTAAAAATTAAATTTAATTAAATAGTAAAAAAAGGGAAATTTAATTAAATCAATAAAAATTTGAGTCAAGATTTGCAGTTAGCATCACCACTGTCCTTTTGACCAAGGCCCCACAAAGCAGAATTATCTTTTGTTCAAATCAGACTAAGGAATTGTAATATTCCTTTTTTTAATTATTTTATAAGCAAATTCGTTTGTGTCTGGAATAAATTGCCGGAAGAAATTTTTAGTGAAACTAGTCTTAAAGCTCAGATTGACGTTTGGATGACGAAGCAAAATGAATCGACTGCTATTGCTCATTAGAGCTTTGCTTGGACTAGCTCCAATTTGCAGTAATTACTACTATTTCTTCTACTTTACTTAAAACTATTCTTAACTTACCCCGCATGGTCAAAGACATTTTTTGGTTCTGAATTAAAACCAAAATTTTAGTTTAGATGCGTAATCAAGGGTACAGTATAAAGTCTTCATACAGTTTATGATTTTAATGATGATCCAAGACTAAAGAAAATTTTTCGGAACAAAGGATTACGCAGAGTTGGATAAAAGTCACAAGTCAAGTTCAAGTCAGGACTTTGACTTGTTTCAAAAATTAAAAAAAAAACAAGTCAAGACTTGCAGATGACTTGAAATTACTTTTTTTTACAAGTCTTTAAAATTTTTTATGATGTAAATAAGCATTTTCATAGACACAAACTTGATTGAAAATTAAATAAATTGAAAATTACATTAATTAATAAATAAAAAATAAAATCTTTAGGAAGGTCAATTCAATATTATAAAATTTTAAGACTTGTAAAAATAAAGTCATTGCAAGTCATCTGCAAGACAAGACTTTTATACAAGTCTGGGATTACGATAAGTTATTTTTTATAATTATCAAGTTTTAATTGTATTAGTATTTTAATGAGCTATCATAATTTTAAAGAATTGCAGGTTAGTCTCAAAAAAAAATTCTGAAATACTGAAATTTATGCAACATTTTTAATTTTCTGCTTTAAATTCAAAAAGAATTTAAAATATCTTAATAGTGAATAATTAATTACCTTGCAGTCTGACAACCCGAAGCTCTATTGTTAAAGCAGCATTAAATTAAAAAAATTTACTTTTAACGTGATCCAAGACTCGAATTACAACTTTGACGTATGTGGTGTAAATTAAGAATGTTTTAATAGGGCGAAATGGTATTTATTGCCTGCGCCAAAGTTGTATTTCGGGTTGTGAGGCTGCAATATCGAAAGAGGGAATCTTTTTATATGTTAAAACAATAGTGATATATGTAAAAATAATTTTTTTTATTATTTCTTGTTAATGATTTATTATAAATTTTTTAAAAAAATTTTAATTTATTTTAATTTTATTTAAGTCTTATACAATAAGTTTTGAATATAATCTCCTCTTCCTCACAATTCCAGAAGCTCATACTCATGATTCGCCACAGGATGTTAAAAATTTTGGCTACGACAAAATTGTGATAAAATACTAGAATAATTTTTCATGATAAAAACAACAGTATCATAAAATTCAAATATATCAAATTAAAATGAGAAAAAAGCTTTAAAAAAATAATTTATTATAAAATTAAAAAAAAATCATAAAATTTAATCTTATTTTTTTTTTTAAGTGATAGTCTTCTAATATTCATTTATAAGTTATTTAATCACAATTACGTAAGCCAAGAAAAAAAAAACTATGAATACTTAAATTTTACATATCTCTATTTTCAGAATGAATCATATCAGATCAGAAATTTTGATCAAAATTTTAAACTTCTGAACATTTGATTTTTTATGACAAAATATTTTCTAAAATTTTGTTTGAAAAATTAAATTTTTTGATCTCTTAAATTAATTTACTATAAAAATCTGACAAATATTTAAAAAGTAAATGTTAGAAATAAAATACTTAAATTTTTTTTTCAAAATTTTTTACTGGAGTGAAAAAAATTTGAGTGAAAGTTGTTTTAGAAAATTGTTTTAATTTTATATGATAAATAGAAATAAACATTAAACGATAAAATTAATTCTGTTTAAAATATTGTTTTTTAATCAATTTTAACAATTTTAATCTGGAATGTTTATATAATTTTTTTCTGAAAAAAAAAATTATTATTTTTAATTTTAAAAGCTTTTATCTAGCAATAAACAAATATCGGTAAGATACAAGTTAGCTAATAGTTAAAAAATAATTTTTTTTTTCAATTTTTATTACCTTTAATTTTATAAAAAAAAAACATAAAATTATAATAAATTTTTTGGTCATATCTTTAAATTTAAAACTATTGTCGTAAAGGTATTTTAAAAAGCCTGAATAAATTATTATTAAAAATTAGAAAAAATAGCTCTTTAGTCTAGTTTTTCTATGAGTATAACTAAATTTTTTCTCTTTTAGCTTTTAAAATTTTGAATTTGTTTCAAATACCATTAGGAGTAGAAAATAGTATCGATTTTTGAATGGACTTGAACTAAAAAAATTTTATTTGTTCTGGCTCGTTTATTATGATTCCGTGGAGAGTCAGATTTGTTTCAGTCAGTCGGCTCTTATCTCGACTTGCGTGAGTCTTAGTGAAGCTGAGCCATTCTCACTGGTATGTTATGTCTGAATAAATTTTTCAATATATTCATATATTTCAAATTTTTAAGTATGCCTTTCTCTCTGAAAATTCAAGTCAAATATTTATTTAGCTGATAGACTAAAAAATTTTTAATTCCTTATCAAGTAACTAATTTTAAAAGTATTCATTAATAATATTTCTAATTATTACTCTCTTTACTTATTTATTTTTCAGTGGTTAATAAGTTTTTGTTTTTAAAATGGCACTGTGTCCAATATGAAAAATTGAACTTAAGCTAAAAAAATATTCAGTTAACTTTTTAGCGTTGTTTTGACTACTTCAGGCCTAAAGCTAAAAATCTGAAGCAGCTTTTTATCTAATTTTAGCGCTCTTATTTTCAATGTTGAACTAAAATCGAGATTACTTTCATTAATTTTAGCTAATGAAGAGAGCAAAATTGTTAATAACAAACAAGTGTATCAAATTAGATTACTAATTTTATCAAAATATTTTTTGACTTGGCTTTTTTTTTCAATTATCTAAAGACCAATATGGCTAAATGGCCAAATGAGTGCAAATATTAAGGACAAATGTGAGCACATTTTAGATTGAAAGACCAAAATTTATCAAGTAATCAAATTTGACATTATTTTTTAAAATTTTTTTATATGTTTAAATTTTTTTTAATTAATATTTCATCAGTTTTCGGAAAATTTTTATTACAAGAAAATTTAAATCTGCATATAAAAGCTTGAAAGAATTTTTAGTGTCAAAAATTTTAAAATTTTATTATTTTGATTTCTAGATTAAAATTAAATGTAAGCAAAAATACAAGTAGTAAATTATTCTGTCATATTTTATGATTGTATTAAATTTATTTTAAAGATAAAACTAATCTTGTACTTTATTGTTTTGTGTAGTATAAAAAATTGATATTGATATTTTAGGTTAGATTTATGTTTTCTTACATTTATTTTTTGGAAAAATTTTTTTTCAAATTTTACATTAGGATGAAAAGAACATTCGAAAATAAATTTTAAATTTAAAACAAAAAGATATTCAATTCTAAAAATTGGAATAAAAATTTTTGACGATAGTTATTAAAATTTTTGAAGAAAAAAATAGTAAATCTTATAAGTATTTTTTTAGAGGTTAAAATCTGGTTCTGCAAATGCAGCGTTCATAATTGTGCTTCATTTTTCTTTTAATTACTAAACAAGCTAGACTGATACAAAAAATTTTTCACTGATTTACTCATACAAATCTATTCTTTTGATCTTTGTTTTAAAATTAACTACAACAGCTTCTAGCTTTTAAAGAAAAAGCTTTTCTTCCAGTGTTAAATTTTTCTTTTTCAACCATGCCAAAAAAAAACTTTATTTAAAATTTGTTTAAAATAGCGATAAAAGTTTCTTCAAAATACAAGTTACATAAAAAGTCTGATCTTTTTACTATCCTAGAGTTCAATAAGTCTTTTTATTTAGTATCTAGAGGTTCGTTTAGTATTAAAAATAAGAATTGATCAATAATTTTAAATTTTTATTTTTAAGATATTTATAAAAATCAAACAATAAAACAAAAATTTTTTTTTTCTATGCATTTATTTTAACTCTTTTTAATTTAGTTTTAATTTGGCGAAAGGAGTTTAATTACTCGGAGCCTTTATTTTAATATAAATAAACTAATAACAACAACAACAACAGTAAATTGCATTTAACTATTCTTCTCGTCCCTTTTTTTTTTTGTTTAATTGCAAAATATTCGTTTTCTAATAGAGAAAGAAAAACGAATACCATAAGAAATCGCTAAATAAATATTCCTTTATCGGGAATCCAGCTAAAAAAGACCATATAATCTATTGGTATGTTGAAAATTTTTTAAATTTGTAAGTTTAAAGATTAGCCATATAAAGCTCGGTGAAAATACGAAAAAAAATTACCAAATAGCTTTTTAGTTAATAAAAATCCTCAAAAAATGTTATTCATGTTTTCATAAAAAAAAATTTTGTCTTTAAGAATTTATCCAAGGATTTTTTTTCGATTTTTGCATTCCCGTACTGCTAACTTAATAATTCTCGATTTGAAAGAATGTGTAACTTTAAATATTTTTCCGAGTAAAAAAATAAGTAACTCTTTTTTTTGAATGCATAAAATTTAATATAGTTTAATCTTTTAAATAAGATATTTTTTTATTTCAATGAACACCTATAGGAAAAATAAAAAGAAACAAAATTAAAAAAATTTAAGAAAAATAAGATAGATTTAATTTTTTAAATTTTATTTAATCAGTGGGTTTTATTTAAATCAATTTAAAAAATAATAAAGCTTTAAAATGCATTTAGAATAAAACTGATTTTTCTTTAGGCAATTAAGTGAATTTTTTTTATATTTTTCTATTTGTTTACCAATAATAAATCGAACCCACGAGATAAAAATTCAGTAAATTTTTTAAATATTCTTTAAATAATTAAAAATTTATCATTCCATAAAAGAAAATTTGATTTATAATACAGTATACCCTTGCAAATATGTGCCCCCAAAGACCCGCTTTTAAAAAGCTAATAAAAAGTCGCTTTGTTCCATCTATGTTGCTTCATTGTAAAGCATACTTCAAAATGACACAATTTTGGGGACACATATTTACAAGGATATACGGTAGAAAAATATAATTTAGAAAATTGAGTTAATTGAATTTTTTAAATTTAATTTATTACAGTATGCAGTATACAATATGAATATTCGAAAACTAAGATGAGCAAAACATTTTGTTCAGAATTTTGCATTGTTTCAAGATATGCAAAGAAATCAGCTCTAATTAGTGAACAATCAATGACACTAGATTCAAAAATATTCACAGATCACTTAGTCTTTGTAGTACCGGATTAATATAGGCAAAGTAAAATTAATGATCAAATTTTATCAAGATGTTTTAAATGCGCTATTAAATTTTAATGCATTTTTAAAAATTACAATCATTTTCAGGAGTTAAAAATAAAGTTTAGAAATTTTGCGAAATTATAAAAACCCGCGATGAAATTAAATTGTACATTTAAAATTTTTTGATCAAACTTGATTAAGAATTTTATTTTTACATTAATATCGAAGATTTTTTTTAAAGAGTTTAGTCTTATCATTTTTTTGATCACATTTAAAAATTTTACATTTACATTTACAAGAATTTATGCTTAGATCTATGGTCTTGTGAAATTAAAATCTTTATTTTTTATTTATAAAATTTACTAAATTAAAATATACTTTTGAAAAAATTCCAGAAAATAATTTTATCTAGATTAAAGCGTCAATAAGATTTAAATTTATTTATGATTTGATTTACTCAAAAAAAGAATAAAAAGATTATGTTAAAAAGTTATATATTTATCAAATATATTTTATTTTATTCAATTTTAATCTATTATAAAAGAAAGAATTTTGCTCAATGGAATACTGACACTCTTAACACCATATACCATTTTAACACTCGAAATCCGCAGTTTTTTTGGACACTTTTTCTTTTTAATTTTTATCACATGAAAATAAGACAATTTTAATATTTTTTTATTTTAGATATCTGATTAAAAAAATATTTTAAAAAATGATTTAAATTTACTTAACCAAATACAAATAAAGAGATGGTAAATGAAGCGCCGAAAAAAAACCCTCCGATTTTTGAGTGTTAATTTTAATTAATCAGGAAAGTTTCGATTTATTCGAATATTATTTACCTTTTTTTATTATTATTATATTTTATTTATTTGAGGGAAACCCTCAGGCTACTCATAATGGAGCAAAGTCCTTCTTTTTAGCCTAACGCTTATTAAAAGGATCAAAAATTGTTTAAATGTGTTTAGAGTAAAAATCAAAAATAAAATAAAAAACAAAAATAAATATAAGGATTAGTGGTTGTTGTTGGATAAGCGTATTGGCCCAGAACTATCTTCCATTTAGGAAAATATTAAAGTTTTACCTGAATATTATTTACCTGCTCTGCTAAATTATTTAGTTAATGTCTTTAAAAAGTAATTGCCCGACGATTACATTTTTTTTAAACTTTTTTTTTGCTTAAAATATTTTTATATATATAAATATTTTTATTAATATTTTTTCTTCAGATTAAAGCATTTAATTTCTGTACAAAGTATTAAAAACTTTTTTCATAAAATTTTATGCCAATTTTTCAAATAATAAAAGGCACAATACCATAATACATATATTAGTAACTCATTTCAAGGAAGAGTGTTAAAGACTTTGAAAAAGTGATTTATTATAAAAAGGTTAAGCAACTTTTTTGCCATTTTATAGCTTTAGCGGTAAACTTAAACTTAAAGCCCTAAATACAACATACCTGTATGTAAAAAAAAATGTTTAGATAAAAAAAATATTTGTAAATATTTTATTCATTATTTTTTTCAATTAAATATGTAGTCGATTTTTTCCCTACTTAATATTAATTAAATATTCTAAAATTAAAATTAAAATAGCGCGCTAGTCTTTTGCCACGTGAACCTTACAAAAATAAAATTTTTTGCATTCTCATCTTATACCATGATAGTGTGTTTAATTAAAAAAATTTAAAATAAAAAATCTTTCATACCTGCACCAACTAGCACATTTTTCTAATTTTATTAATTAAAATTTTAAGAGTAACAAAAAATCAAAAAATAAAAGACGAGATGATCCTAAAAAACAAGTAATAAATTTCACTCAAAAGCTTAGTTTTTTTTTTATTTTAATAAAGTCGATTTATTAGAATAATTTAAGGGATTTTCTGAGCTTCATTTAGTATTAAAAAAATAGAAACATTTTAAGATTTTTATTAATCCTTTTTTCAATAAATTCTATTCGGACCGATAATAAAATTTTTTTTTCTAATTTAATTAAAATTTAAGCTTTTTTACTAAGACTTTATCTAAGCCCATTGACGCTTATTTTTAATATTAAAATCTTATTTGCATGAAATTTACTTTGTTTTATTTTTAAAATTAAATTTTTTATTTTTAAAAAGCCTGTTAAAAATCATCTTATTAATAAAAATTTTTAAAAAATATTTATTTATATTTTAATTTATTTAGACATTAGAAAAAATGAACGTGATTGTATTTTTAGTATTTTTTTTGTATAATAGAGCCGAAGCCACATCAGACACATTCGAAAAGAAATATAATTGTGTGCCAAAGAGTAAAAGCCTTACATGCAAAAGCTTTAGCGAGTCGACTCTTGATTTGAGCCTAATCGATTCAAATATTGAAAGCCTTGACGTTTCCAATAACCAGATAAAAAAAATCCTATTTTCCAGTTCACCTTTGAAATTAATTTCGTTAAATATTTCGAACAATTCTCTAACAGAGTTGGGAGAAAATTTTTTCGCTTCAATTCCTCATTTGAGCAGACTGGACTTGTCGCTGAACAAATTAAACAAAGTCGACAAGGCCGCATTCAAAGGTACTCGACTCGAACATTTGAATCTATCGAGCACCCAATTTGAATATTCGCATGAGTTTTGTGAACTAAATTTGCTTAAAAGCATAGATCTAAGCAATTTGAATTTGATAAAATTAGAGTGTTTTGATAATATCAATTTGAGCACTTTTATAGCCAAAAACTCGACTAATTTCGAGTCATCTTACAAAAATTGGTTGCCCAGTCTGACCGGCCTAAAGTTCATAGACCTCTCAAACTCGGACATTGTGAATTTTAACCATAATTTTTTTCAAAATTTGACTCTTAGCCATTTCATATTTGGCAATAATGCACACATAAACGCTTCTAGTTTGCAGCTATTGTTTACCAATACTTCTCTTTTGTCCACTTTGCAATGCCTTGTGCTTAGCCAGAACAAATTAAACAGTTCCAATTTTGATTTGAATAAAATATTTGCTGCGCAAAATGAGAGTTTAGACTTGGAAATGTTGGACATTTCAAACAACTCGTTTTCGGACGATCTAAACGAGTTTTTGTTCAGTCAAAAAAGCTTGTCAAACTTGAAGTATTTCATCGGTGCTGGAAACAAGTTTGAAGTTTGCAATAAAAAATTGGAACATGTAGGTCCAACAAGGCTTAAATTTTTGGATATTTCACTCAATAAATTAAATGGCTCGTCGTGTTTGTATTCACTAAATGTTTTGAAGTCTCTGATCCATTTGAATATGTCACACAATTTGTTAGACAACGAATGTGATGACGTGCGATTGAGAAAAATATTTTTTAATTCAACAAATCTTAGCACCATAGATCTATCGTTTAATTTGATTAGTAAATTTGTCATTAGATTTTCGCTAAATCATACAAGTATTAAATTAATTGATTTTTCCAACAATCAACTTAAAAGATTTCGCTTTGAACCATACGATGCCAATGATGAGGTCTCTAATGAAGACAGATTTTACGAAAAAGACGATGAGCAATTTGATGTGGTTGTAGAGAGTCCAGTACGGGTTGAGTCCGATGAAAGATACATTTTTATTGACACAATCAACTTGAGCCACAATAAATTTGAAGTTGTTAACATTCATCATCAGTTTCAATCAGTGGAAAATGTGCTTTATTTAAACCTTAGCCATAATCCGATAGTTTATGTGAATGGACTGTCGGATGAGGCAGTTTTATTTCCCAATATGAACATGGAAACTGATAAGTTAAAAAAAATTCTTTGCATAGACTGGTTGGACATTGGTTCTAATTTGTTGCCGAAAATTCCCAACATGATGCACAGCTGTATAAGCAAAATTAATTTGGAGAATAATCGACTAGGCCAAGCTCAGCACTTAATGGTGTCCAATTTCACACTTTATTTTTTGGACATGATCAATTTGATGAAAAATCAAATAGAACGCATTAGTGTTGGGCTATCAGAGCAAAAGTATATGAGTGATTTTTATCCAAGCAAGAATTCTCCAGTTGATTATGTATTTGGAAAAGTAAATAGAACACTAAACAATCACACTATTTTAGATTTGAAAAAGAACAAAGAATTCAAGTGCGATTGCAAATTTTTTAATGCTGTTCAAGAGTACAAGTATTTAATTTTTCTATCTGAATGTGTTTCTAGAGAAGATGTGACAAAAAATTGTACATTTGTTGGCAAACCCGATGTGACAAAAACAAAACAACTAAACTCGAAGCTTAGGTTTTCTTTTATTTTGACATGCATGTTTCTAATAGCTGTTAGTTTTTCGCTTATTGTTTTTATGTGCACAGACATGTGCAAGAATTTTACTTACCTTGACCAAATTAGAGCTATTGTGCAACAAAAATTCGACCAATTTCGACTAGATCGCAAAAGTGAAAATATTGATGTTCAATATAGCAAATTAATAGACGAAGCAACAGTGTCTACAATTGAAATAAATAGTTAAATTTTTTTTCCTCTTTATTTTGTTGTTATTGCCAATTTTAAATTGCATGTATTTTATGTTAATAAAAACAGTAATAATTATAGATTGAAAGCTAAATCAACTTAAATGCTGTATCATATATTTTATCTAATAAATTTTATTTTAAATTATTTATCGAATTAATTGTAGGTATGCTGTATTCAAATGAAAAAATTTAAAAACAGAAAAAAATTTGAATTTTTATTTCAAAAAACTTTCTTTAATTTTTTTTCGAAAAGAGTAAGGTGCTTATTACAATAGAAAACTAAAAAATCAAATTATAAATTTTCAATGATTTTTAAATTATTTTTTTTCATTATTGCCAAGATGCCATTTTTGACATTTTGGAGGTTATTTTGAAGCGCAACTCTGCCAATTTTTTTTTATTAAATTTTTTTTTTTTTGACAAATTAATTAACTTGATAAATGAATAGAAAAATTAAATTTTTTTTGCAAAAACAAAAAGTTAAATTAGATTACCGATAAATTTAAATATTAAATATCTTACACAATTTACTTAAATACTAGTTTATTTTTTATTTGTATTTTTTATTTATTTTTTTACAAAATTAGCTCTTATTATTGAAACTTTTACATTTTTAGTTACAGCTTATGAGACAATTAATTTTTTTTCTAATAATAAAAACATAAAAAAAGTTAACCTACAGTACATTTCTAAACAAAGTTAACAGACTGCTTAAGAAGTTTTAAAGCTACTTTTAAACAGCTCATAAACACTGCTTAAGCAATGTTTCGATACATTGGTAGCTTTGTTTAAAAATGTACTGTAGATTACTGGTGGTGTCAATTATGAGTGGTCATTCATTTAAAAATTTTTCACACTTGGTTCATAATAAAACAAAATGATCTAACAGAATGTGCTTCAATCTTGACCTAAAATTATATGAAAACAGTTTAAATCTAAAAGAAAAAGTTAAGTTCTCAGGAATTACATTAGACTCAAAACTTACATTTAATGGTGGATGAGATAAAAGAGCGCTGTAACTCAAGACTAAATATTATTAAATATCTATCGAACAAAAAATGGG
>VANL01000770.1:0-24050 GCA_006352455.1 Brachionus sp. 'Tiscar'
TATGAAGAGGAGGAATAGGATAGGTCCAAGGACACTGCCCTGAATAACACCAGCACGTACATCTCGCCATTTTGTTGCCATACCTCTGTAGACAACTCGTTGCTTACGATGTATTCTTATAGATCTTGTGCAGAAGACATAATTAAATGAGTCCTCAACCAGGAGATAAATCTGGAATTAAAAGAATTTTTAATTAATTAGTTACAAAAAAACCCTTTAACGCTTCCTTTTCATGATATAACGAATAAAAAATTTTTGAAAAAAGTTTTTGTAAAACTAGGATAACATAACAATATCTATAAAAATTCTAAAATAAAAACAAACAAATAAAAGTCTTGACTTTGACTTTTTAATGACTTTTTTTCGTGACTTTTGTACTGAATATTTTCATACAAAAATTAAATAATTTTTGATATTTTGGTTTTGTAATAAATTAAAATATTTTTGTCAAATATTTTTAACTTTTTGTAGAAAAATGCAAAATGAACGTTATAAACATTTTTTTTAATGGCAGCAATTTCTCTAAAATTCTGTTTTCCATAAATGTTGAAAAATAAACAAAAATAATTTGTTTGGCAACTTGTGCAGAATTTGATTTTTTTTTGCATTTGACCAAGATATCTCTCAAATTGTTTATTTGTAAAAAATTATTGAAAAATTCTCATCATTTAACAACTAATCCCTTTGGCATTGGATTAAATAATAAAATTAAAAAAAATTTCTAGAGAATTTTTCTTTATTTTCTCAGCAACATGCTTAAGTCATGCTAGTTAGAAAATAATAAAAACGTAAAGCATAATGCTCGGCCAACAAGCCATGTTTATTGAAACGGGCATGATAGAAATTAAAAATAAAAAAATTTAATTAATAACAAGAATAAAAAGTATTATCTAAGCTCTTCCACTTCCGCAATAACTACAAAATCTAGCCCATTCGACTGGAAATTCCGATCCACATTCATGACAAAATTTAGTTCCATATGATTCCTGATATCCGCCACGTACATTTGTCGCTCTTTGTTGAACCGCTCGACGACTAAAATAGATAAAAATAAAATTTAATTTTTCACAAAAATTTATCTCCTTAAAATATTACTTGATGGAAGGATCACGGCTATTTTTAGGAGATTCTTTTTGACTATTATTATTTCCGCTTCTATTTCTTGCCAAAGCGTTTAGCTCACTATTCAGCACATTTCTACCGGTTCTTAGCATTTGATCATGTGGTTTAGAAATTGTTCGAGTAGCATTACTGGCCATAGCTGCACGATTTTTTTTTGAGTAAGCACCACCTGAATCAGCATAATCGCTATCGTAATTTTGCGCTTCGTACCTGATCGGTTTTCGAGAGCCGCCACTCCCAGTTCCGTTGGCGTAACCACTACTACCTCCGCTACCACTGGTTATTCCTCCGTAATTTCTCGGCTTTGCATATTCATTGGGATGATAGCCTCCATTAGCATAGCCGTGTGCTTCAGAGCTCTGCTTGCGGTGCGGCGCTGGCACCGGTTTGGTTCTAGCAACTTGTTTCTGATTAGCCGAAGTGTTTATTTTTTGACGCTTGCTTTGATTTTCACAAAACGGTATGTGACGCTCAGCTGCGTTACGATTGAAATTTCTGCCGCAAAATTGACAATTAACATAATCGGAAGGTACAGCACTTGGTTCGTATTTTGGCAAAGGCGCTCCGGTTCGTAGAGCCTCGGTTACTCCTTTGGCTGCACGAATCGATCTGATAAAATCATTGTGTTTTTCGCGCCAATTAGACGTATTTTTCGCTACTTCGACAGGTTTTTCGCCTTCAATTTGAACCTTTCGCGTCTCTTTAGTCTTTCTATAATTTACATCGGAACCGTCGGCGCGCTGCCGGCCTGAGTCGAATATTTTACGCGACTTGGTTATATTTTTACATACTTTACGATGTTTAACAAGCGATTCTTGCTTAAACTTTCGTCCACATTGATCACACGGATAGGTTTTAATTCTCATAAAAGGGTTGTCTTTGGTAAAAATAATGGTTCAATAGGCCTGATTATTTAAGTTAGCCTGTAAGTTTTACCTTCGTCATCAGCCATCTTGTTCACGTTGCTATGGTTACTTGTAAATATATTTCAAAATTTTTGAAATTTATTTTATGATTTTTACTAAAATGAGAATCAAAATAGAAAAAAAATTAAAAAAAAAATAAGCGATAAATTTATTTTCGTGTTACCAATAGAAAATAATAAACTTTAAGTAAAGGATTTTTCTAATTTAAATAGATTTTATGAAGAAATTTAACTCCAGTCACAGTTAGGACTAATTCATTTGTTTTTATTAAATTCATTTAGAATAAATGAGAGAGCTCAATTAAAAATATTTGATGGTAATTTATTCAGTTTTTGTTGCCTTGGTTAATCGATCTATATACATTAATTATCAAAAGAATCATTTGACATGCCATTTTTTTACTTTGTTTTAGTTTAATAAAATGTCAAGTTTTTTTCATTTTACTTGATTTGCGGTTATGTTATTTCAAATGAGATTTTAAAACTTAAAACAATTCAATTTTATTTTATTCGCTTATTCCTTAATATTTTTTCTCTAGTAAGAAAAACAGTACTTTTGTAATGGGATGTAATTTACATGATGCTTAATTTATTTTTCTGCTACATGATTAATAATTTTCTATTTTTTTGAAAACAAAAAATCAGTTGATAAATATTATATCACAAATTATTTTAATTTAAAAAAAAAACAAAAAAATTATATAAAAAAAATTAATTTATTGAGCTGTTGCCAAATTGCAGCATCTTCAAATGTTTCTTTATTGCATTCAGCTTGGTTAAACCGGTTTTTTTAAACAAATTAATTACTTAATTACTTTTTGAGAAAATAGAATTTTAAAATTAATTTTTTTTTTGCTGGTTTATTTTGTTTTTCATGGACGATTTTTTAATTGGTATTCGTTGTCCTCCTTTTATACGTTATTTATTAAAAAAATTTTTCATTTGTTAGAATTATTTTTTGAATGCCAAAATATTAATAGAGTAGATTTTTAAAAAAAAACCCATTGTGGAACAATTGTGGAAAGTTGATGGAAGAAGTGATGTTTTTTTGCAAAATATCCAAATTAAATGTTGACATTTGTTTTATTAAGTTATAGAAGAAACTGATTTATTGGAGAAGTCAACATTGAAATAAAGGGTCAACGGATAATGATATAAGGCAATTATCATATATTTTATATCAAAATAAAGTATAAACTTTGAGCTTTAAAAAAAAGTATTTTAATCAGTAACTTGCCCTTGTTCTCTCGGAAATTTTCAACTTAATGATATCTTGCACTAAAGTTTAAAAAACATTGACAATCAGGACTCAAAAATAAATTTTTTTTTTTAAAGATATTTATTTAAAAGCTTAAATTCAATTATATATGTATACAGAATTTTAAGATAATACCTTAAATAAATCAAAATTTATTCGATAAAAACATAAAAGATCCAAGTTTTTTAGATTTTAGAATAATAGTCAATTTTTGGTGTTTTTTGATTGTATCTTCTCAAAAATTAGACGGAAAAATATAATCTATAGCTCATTTTAATCATAAAAAAATTCTCTAAGAAATGATTTATTAAACTAGTAACTTTTATATGTCGTCTTATGAGGACAACCTAGGTTGCAGGTAGGGGTCAATTAATAGGCCAGAGTGAACTAATTTTGAAAAGAAAGTTTTATAAAAATATAATTTTAGAAACAACCATTTTTGGCTACCCGTTAGTATATTTAATTATTTATGTAGACTTTGGTTATTTTTTTTTTGACCATTTTTGTACAAGTGACTTTTAATAAACATTAAACGAATGCGGTACACTTTCCATTTAAATTTTGCCTCCAAATATCTCATCAGGGAAACAAAATTTTTGAGCGAGAGTACTTTTTTCGAATTTCTGTAGTGAAAATACACCGTGTAAGCAAGTTTTTGTGAAAAAAAAAAGTTATAATTTTTTACAATTTACAGTTTTAATTCAAATAAACGGTTTTAATTTTAATTTTTGGAGAGTTTTTCTCATCACGTGACTGATTTTTGAAAACTTTAATTTAATAAATGAATTTTCTTTCCTTAATTATTTTGACTTTTATATATATTTCCTTTTGTTATATAAAACTCGAATAATGGCGGATTCTGCTCAAACGGTTGGTATTGCACATGTAAGAATGGTGCTTGAACGATTGGTTGTTGTTCTCATGTTGCTTGTTTAATTAATTTTTTTAGTTGCGGAGTTGAAGGAGAAGATCCTGCTGAATTTTTAAATGATTAGGTTGCTTATGTTGCAGATAATACTGATGAGGAAAATGAAGAAAATCTGACGTGAGTCAGATCTCAAGAGATAAAACTAAGAACGATGAAGAATTTTTATCTGATGCAAAAAGCACCTGCAATACATCAAATCAAAGTTTAAAAAATAGTCTAAGTAAACCGCTTGTTTAAGAAGATGAAAAATGGTTCGGAAATTTATGAAAAGTCATGTGAGCAAACTGTTGATAAAATATCTGTGATTGTGCTAGGTGTTTACAAAATCATTATAAAAATTCAGTTTTTTTTTTTAATTTTAATAAACTGTTATAAAAGACAAGACTCTAATTATTCAAATTTTAAGCCAAGATGATTGAATGGAAATTTTTTTATTTATCAATAGAAATTATCAATAAATAAATAAAAATAAATATTAAAAAACAAACTAATGATAATACAACTATAAAAATCCAAATTTTACACAAAATTTTTGACTGTCTAACATTTAAATAATTTGATTGAATAATGGACGGAGGACTGGAATAATTATTGATTGAAACATTTGACTGGGCCATTGTCTGTGTCTGTGAAGTTGAAAAATCTCTAAAATCATTTTGAGATAAGCTCATCCTATTTTGATTTTCATCCAAATTATTGAGGTAAATAACATTTCTGCATAATGGGCATTTAAACAAATTTGTAACAGAAGATTCAGACTTTATTTTTTCCAAACAATCTGAACAAAATATATGCTGGCCTTGAAATACCATAATAATTAGATTTTTGCTATGCAAAATGTTAAATTATATTTTAGTTCAATTAAAATATTTCTCAGCTTGTACAAAAGAACAAATTTTTTTTAAATAAAATTTAAACTTGGTTAATTGAAAAAGAAAAAAAGCATAATAAGTTATAAAAAGATAAATACATGGTAAAACTTCCGGTGATTTGACTGATCCAAACTGTTCTAAGCAAATAGGACATTCAGTCAAACTTTCCATTAATGGATAGCTAATTTATCAAACTAATCAATTCTTTTTTAAAATTAAGAGTAGTTTATCAAAGATTGACTGTTAAAATATTTTAAAAATAATTTTTTTCCAAAAATTAAAGCTTTATTTAAGGTAAAAAAACATACATAATAGTCTTTGAATAAAATTGCAGTAATATTTTTTTTAAATACAGGTATAGTTTCATTTAAACAAGTCAGAAAAATACGGTTTATTAATAATTTCCATCAAAATAAAATAGCTGTTCAAAAAATTATTTATAAAATCTAATATAAATAGTTAAAACTTTTAATAGGTTTTTTTCAACTCATACGTCTTTGAATCAAAAAAATTTTAAACCAAGCAAAAATTTTAGAATAATATTATCTTCTTTTATCTAAAAAAAAAATTTTATTTAAAATATAGAACGAGTTTAATTTTTATTAGTGTTGGGCACTGGTAGTTTACTAATGGTAACAACTGCATCTTGCGGTAATGTATTAAACATTATAATGTATTTTGTTCTAGACACACATCTATGCAGTTAGTGGTGGCTACTGGACCGCCAGAAGTGGTGTTGGCCGTCTGATGGTTCCGGTGAAGAATATTTTGTATTCTAAACAAAATAAATTATAATGTTAAATACAATACTCAAAAGGCAGTTATTACTATTATTTTTGGTTGAATGTCAAACTCTTGGTAGATAAATCGAATGACCGCTAAAAATGACTGTACCGAACACCAAATTTTTAGCACGAAGGCTATAAAAACATTTAAAATTTGAATCAAGCATTATTTATTTATTTGTATTTCTGTACCGGGCTCTAGTTCCTTCAGATTTAAAAAAATAAAAAAAAATAAATAAAAATAGTTAAGCAAATTAAAAAGAAAGTTAAAAGCTTTCGATTACTTAAAAACCGCGAAATTTGAATCAAAAAAGTTTAATTATAAATAAGCAAATTGGCATTTATTTCGTGAAGTCCTAAATGTCCCAAGCCATTACTTAGTTGCCTCTTCGGAGAAGATTGACGAACAAAACGAAATAATTACCAAAAAAATATTGTCTTCCGCACAAAAAAGTATACCTTTTGAGTCTCAAAAAGTTTTCAAAAACAGTCTATCTTCTTATATTGAAGATTTGATTAAAAGACGTAGGAATATAAGAAGATATTCTCAACAAACTCGCTTTTAAATGATGAAACAAAGATATAATCAATTAACTTTCGAAATTAAAATTAGCTTAAAAAAATTTTGGAATAAAAATTTGTCTGATTTTATTAAAAGTTTAGATCAAAAAAAGGATCAAATTTAATCCCTACCCTAACCTAACCAAGATTTCTAAACAGAAGAGGAAAATTATTTGGAGAAATATTATCTACAACATTCAGTCAATTCAGAAAAAACTCACTCTAATTTAAAATATTTTAAAAACAATAGTCAGCTAAAATTTAACGAACCGAATAGCCTAAATGAAATGATTCTGGCTTTAAAAAATCTAAAGGGAGAAGCAGCTTGCTGACCTGAACTTATCTACAATCTAATGTTAAAAAATTTACCTTTAAATTCATTAAAGAAATAATAGATCTTTTTGTCTCAAAGAAGGTACAGTTCCTAAAGCTTGGAAAAGTGCCAATATCATAATGATATCTGAGAAATCTTCTCATTCACAAGACCCGACTAATTATCGAATCATTTAATATAAAGGAATAAGTATGTTGCTTACTTTTTTACATTTCCAAAGCTTTCGAAAAAGTTTGGCATGAAGGTATAATTTATAAGCTTATAAAGATAAATATACCTGCCTATTTAATTTATTGGATTAAGTCATTTCTTAACTGTAGAACATTTAAGATAAATTTAAATGATCACATTAGTGATGAATTCAAAATATCTGCTGGCGTTCCTCAAGGATCAGTTACCGTAATCTCGGGTATATAAACGCAGCGGCTATTCCACAAACAACTTAAAAACGCCATGCGTTTATTCCGTAGAGGACCATGTAAAAAAGAATTACATAAAGTTTTACTTATAAACGCATAAAATTTTACTAATAAACGCAATTTAATTTAATTTAATTTTTGATTTTTCGCGTTTATATGTGAAGATTACCTGCTGTTAAAGTGCAAAGTTTGGGCTTTACCACGCAACTAAACCGTAATCCGACCTTTAACGCTAAAAATTAAATTCAATTTTTTTTAATTTTTTTTTACATGGTCCTCTACGGAATAAACGCATGGCGTTTTTAAGTTGTTTGTCGAATAGCCGCTGCGTTTATATACCCGAGTTTACGGTATTAGTCCTTTATTATTTAGTATATTTATTAATGATATTCCTAAAAGAAATAAATCTAATAGTGAATGTTCACTTCTCTTTGCAGACAATCTTGTAACTTTTTTTATTTAAAAAAAAATGGAAATCTAGAAAGTAAGAAAAATAAATACTTAGTTGAATTAGAAAAGTTGCTTTTCAAGTGGAAAATGAAGATTTCGATTGAAAATTCTTGCTCAATAATTTTTACTAAAAACATTAAAGAAAATTATGAGTTTAACTTAAGGATTTATGGGAATAGAATCGTAAGCTTAAGAGAAATAAAGTTCTTAGGAATTAAATTCGTTTCTAAATTAGCCTTTTCTTCAATGATAGAAGAAATTAAAGAACGTTGCAATTCAAGGCTAAATTTAATCAAAATCTTCAAATAAAAAATGTGGCCCTGACTTAAAAACTTTAGGAAATCTTTATAAGTCTTTGATTTGATCTATTCTAGATTATTCTTTCTTTGTCTTAACTTTCTTTCAGAAACTAATATAAAAAGGTTAGAAGTAATCCAAAATTCAGCAATTCGTTCTATGCTAAAACTAAGATATGATACTCCCTCCAACATATTACATCATGAAGCATATAATAAACTTAAATTATTAACAGTCTCAAGTCGACTTTTTGAGTTAAGTGAGAGTTATGTTAGGGAAGGGCTGAGCCACTCTGTTTCACTAGTTATCAGACTGGTGGAAGAATATAAAAAAGGTTTCGAATAAAAAACTATCGAGTACCCAACTTCATTGTGTAATTGCTACCTTACTATTTCTTCTCTTTTTCCTGAACCATCTAATATTTAATAAATATATTAATATAAAAAATTTTATTTAATAAAAAAACAGAAAAAAAATGATTTAGTCTGAATATTCTAAATTTGTGATTAAAAAGCACACAATTGTAAAAAGTTCATTTGGCATTTTTATTTTGAACCGGTTTCTGATGTGTAATAATTGCGATGAAGAAGATCATTTGATGCAATAGCCTTTGTGTCAGTTCTGAGGTTTCACTCAAAAGATATCGAAAATAAGATGAGCGCTCATCATAGGATCTATATTATCCTGTTAGGATATCATGGAAAAATTACTTCTTTTGTATATCACATCATTTTTTAATCCAAAATTAAATTAAAAAAAAAAAAATTTTTAATCTTGAAATCTTTTTATTTTTTTAATCCCTTTTTATATTTATCTACTTAATTGAATTAAAATAGTAAAGCTAATCTTTTTTTTATTTTGTTTCAATAATCCAAATATTTTACATTGTAAAAATAATTTTTTCTTAACGACCGGTATTAGATTTTTTTCAAAAATTATTTTGGTAACTTGCATTGTTCACAACTGTCCATACCACTTTTAAAGTACTCTACTTGAATTGTAGTTCGATCTATTTTGTATTTTGAGCGCAAAATTTGATTAGCTTGAGCCAAAACCTCTTGAGTATCGGTTTCTCTTTCAATGGCCAAGTGAACTGAGAGAGCTATTTTGTCCATTGTCAAACACCAAATGTGCAAATTATGACCTTTTTTAACATTAGGTATATTGCATAGATCTCTAACAACAGACTCGTAATCAAAATTGATTGGAATTGCTTCCATTAGGACATAAAATATATCCTTTATTATTGGTGCAGTTGTTAACACAACCAAAATCGAAAATATAAATGTACATATTGGCTAAATAAAAATTTTTAGAAATTTTATTTTATTTTAAAATTTTGTCGTCAAAATGTTGACGCAATCTAAAATTTTCTAAGCATCGATACTTTTCAATTTTGGTATCAAATTCGATTTTTATTTTCTTTCGAAAATAAAACGAATGCTTTTAATGGTTTTTTTTTATGCAAATTCCGAATCTGATATCGAAATTGAAAAGCTTCGAAAGTGGGCAAGTTTTAGATTGTCCGAACCTTTTTCATAAAATAATTAAATCTAAAATTTTAAAATTTACATCAGCCAATTTGTAATCAGGTTTAATGTATATAATTATAGCGGCTATTAGTACACCGACTGATTGAATAAAATCGCCAATCACATGAATTGCTGCTGCTCTTAAATTTATATTATCTGAATCGTCTGCCGATCTCGATACACAATTTTCATTAACTCTAGAATCCTCAAAATCAAGATGACTAAAATTATCATTTATAGGTACATTCAGAACTGTATCTTTTTTGGAAGAGTGTGAATGACCATGACCATGACCATGACCATGACCATCACCAGAGTGACTGTGACCATGATGCTTTAATTGTATGCCATTTATACATACATCTGTGTGTAAAACAAAATACATTATAATGTTAAATACAATACCGCAAGAGGCAGTTATTATCATTATTTTTGGTTGAATGTCAAACTCTTGGTAGATAACTCGTATGACCGCTAAATAGACTAGAATACCAGTTAGGATCCAAATGACCAGAGTGCTAAATAAAGCGCCAAGAACTTCACTTCTATGATAGCCATATGACATGCGTCTGGTGGGCTCTTTGGTAGATACATAAAGTGCCAATATGCTAAAAAAAAAACCGGCTATGTCGGCGGCCATATGAGCAGCATCGGTCTGAATGCTTATCGACTGGGCCATTATGCCGCCTATTATTTCCAAAATCATGAAAAAAATACACAAAATCAAAACAGTTATCAATTTGCGCCAGACAACTCGATTTTTTTTATCCACTTTTTTTTCCTTATAAACGTGGCAGTGATCTGATTCAAGCAAACTAGGACTATATTGGGTTTCTGTCTCATTGTCTGGCTCATAATTTGGATTCAACATTGGAACGTCCTCTTGGTCGTATTTATCAAAATGCCTTAATTGATTTAGATCAGATACTAGACCAATATCTATATTATGAATTCTATTCTCGTCAAGCTCTTTATTTAATAAAAAAAAGAAATGTTAAATTTTATTTATCACATGGGTCTTAGCAAACAAACCGATATTTTGTGATAAAATATTTGACTTTATAATTGGTACTTGCTTGAGCTTTTCTTTGAGATGAAGCATCTTATCTCTATGTTTGTTTTTTATTATCTTGATATATAAAAGATTGATTCATAAAATAAAATTTAATTTAAAATTTTCGAAAAATAAAATATCTAATTTTAATAATTTATTTTTTTTCAAATAAAACAATCATAAATAGAACAAATCGAAAGAAATTGAGTTAAGACTTAGACCATACATTATCAAACCATCTTTGAAAGTTTCAATCGTTGACAAAGAAGTTATTTGATTGAACTTAATCAAGTCTCTTGGATCATATTGCAAAGGTAGTCCTTAATTCTTTAAGTATCATATTACTCGAATTAAAGACAAACTTTTAATTTAGTCTATTTAAATATTAATAAAATATTGTATTAAACAATTTTAGAATTTTGCACAATTTTATTAGTTTTTTCATTTTGAGCTTTTGATTTTATTTGAATATTTTAATAATTCTTACGTGGTCTTTTGACTTTGAATTTTGTTCAAATGAACAATTTTTATGAATTTAGATTAAATAATTTAAAATTTTAAAAATATTTTCTCATATACAAAGACCATGAATTAATATTTACATAAAGAATTAAATCAGTTAAAACTAAATTATCATGTGTTTCTAAAATATCTAAAGACTTTTTAAAATTTTTCATTGGAATATTTTTTTTTAGAATTTTGAAAATTGATTTTAAATTCAATTTAAAAATAAAATTTTTGTAATATTTTTAATTTTTTCAAATTTAAAAAAAGGAACTTTACTCTTTCAATTAAAAACACACGCTGATATAATTTTGGTTTCTAACCAGTTTATTGGTATATTTCTGTAAAATAATTATCTGATCATAATTTCAACCCAATCTGAGGTCAAGAGTAGACACTTAATATCTTTAATAAGGTCAAAATTCTTAAATTCTTAAGTTTCTCTGATTTTTAAAAATCAAAGATATTAAAAGAACTCAATCATCTTTCAATAAAAATTACAAGAAAAATATATTTTTTAAAATAATTAAATACAGAAAAAAAAATATTTGTAGAGTTTTTTTTTCTCAGAAATTTTTTTGTAAAATTTAGCATGGTTAAATTAGGAAAAATTGGATCTTAAGAAATCTAAAAATTTTAAATTTTAATTTTGAAAAATATAGTAATATCACCCATCCGGTAAAACTGTATTTTCTAGGACTAGTTTTTTTTTCTCATGCCGAGAAAAATTTACTTAATGTAATCGGAAACAAAAATAAAATTAGATGAATCAAACGATTGACTTTTTTAATAGCGAATTTAAAAAATCTAATCAAAAGTAGGGAAAATCTTTGGGCAAAGTTTCATTTTTTTTTCAAATCTAAGTTTTCTTTCAGATTTTTTTTTAGATTTAAAATAGAAAAGAATTTTTTAAATAGATTAATTTTTTAATTTAACAACATAAAAAAAATTCACACTTTTACTCGAAATTCAATTAACAACCCTAAATAAAATCATATTCAAATATTCTTAAAGACTTGTGGCTAATTTAATTTAATAAATTGTTCTGAATTACATAATATCTTAATTAAATTAAAAGTACAAAAAATCATTTTTATTATATGATTTTAATTTTTGGACAAAAGATATAAATATGCACATTTAATTTAAAATTTAAAACTTGTGAGATTTTTCAGATTCTAAAAAAAATCGAAAATATTTTTTCTGAAATTATTTTAGACAAAAATTTATCTATTTTGGAAAAAATAGACTATTATCAGTATTTTTTATAAACAGATAATTATTGTTAAGAACATTTTTTTTCAAATAAACCAATTCTTAAGGTGAAGAAAATTTAATCAGTTTATTTAAATATTTTGTATCGTTAATATTAAATCCAATTTTATTAATCCATCATGAAAAAGTAATAAAAAAGATTAATCTTTCAGAAATTCTTTTGCTCAAATGAACAAAAATTCTCAATGCAATTAAAGACAATTTTTTTCTCTATACATTCTCAATTATTTTTTTCGTTTTCTATAGTTTGTTTTAAAGAATTTAAAGAGAAAATTCTCTACTCATAGGGTCAAATATCGAAATGGAATTAAATATTCCATCTCAATAATTAAAATAAACATGTCAATTTTTTTTCTATTTTTAACAAAAAAATTAATAAAAAAATAACTCTACGAAATACGATTATTGTGGCAGTTTTAAAATTTTACTCATAGAACAAGATTTTTTTAACCTGAAACCATATTTTTTTTCATAAACCAAATTTTAACTGTTAACACAAAAGACTTTAAGATTTATTTTTATTGATTAAATTCACAAGGACTTCAATTATGTGAATATAAATTTCATTTCAAAGCCATTTTTTTTCAAGTGTTATTGAAAAAAAACTCGATCTGATTTTTTCACTGTCAGCTTTCGTTTATTCATATATTTTGATTGAAATTATATAACTTAAAAAAAGCCTAAAAACAATAATACATCAGTTTAATAACAGAATCCTTTTGGTTTACACAAATAAACTTATAAATATTTAACTTCAGTACACTAAGATCAAAAAATGCTATATTTTTTTTCTCTTTAAATTCTATTGAAAAATTTTTTTCACGGAATTTTCCAAATTTTTAGACAAAATTTTTTAATTTCTATTTGTCTTAGCGAAAGCTTTTCATTATCTTTCACCTTTTTTAAATGTTAGAAGAAAAATCTACAAGATTACAAAGTCTAGCTAGGTAAACGAGTAGGATTTGCATAATTAAGCCGACTTATGGCTATATAAAATTGGTCACGTGAATACTTAGTGTACACAGAATAGCGTTTGGTCTCAATTTCGGACATTTGACTCGAAATACTTAAGAAAATTAGGTGCACATATCAGCCAAGCACTCAAAATTATTGTCGACTTGGTGAGGCTTTCGACTAATTCGGTCAATTTTGGCTTCAGCAAACGGAATATATCGAAAAATTCAATTTAAATTTTAATTAGCTTTTTTTTTTTTTTCGGCGAACAATAAATTTCGCTCTAATTAAAAGCTTTGACGAGCTAAGTCACTAAATAAAAGGTCCTGCATAACAAAGAAAAACTGGTCACATATTCAAATTCAAATCGAAAATATTTACACAGACTTAATTTGGTGCTTTCTTTTCAAATTTTAATATTTATTCTAAATTTGATAAAGATTTTTGTTCAAAGCTACGAGTTGATTTTAGCTCTAAACTAAATTTTTCTTTCAATTTAAGGGCCTTAAAGTAATTGTAGAATTAGCCAATCGAACAAATTGCCAAAATGCATGGATACAACTAACAATTTTTCTAAAAGTTTTTTAATTCATTAGTCCCTTAAATTTCAATCAAGCATTTAGCATACTTAGCTAAATGGCTTTTGCACAATATTAGCTATAACTTAAAAGCTAATCGACTTGGTCATTCTTAAAACTCTAAGTTTTACCATCAGACAAGTTCTACTAAGAAAATTCTTTTATTAAATAATTAAAATTAACTTTTTAGATTTTTTTATTTTAGAATTGTAGAATTCTGATTTTTGGAAAAGCTTGGCCGAACTTTAAGTTACTGAGGAAAAGAAGAAACTTTCGATCCTAGACTTAATTCTTAATCCTTCGATTGACCAAAGAGTGGATTACGTTGGCCTTTCTCTATCCTAATAGATCAACAAACCCGATTAGTCGCCCAAACTAAACCGATAAGCCATTCAGTAAATATTTTTTTTCAAAAAAAAAAATTACTTTTTTTTCTTATTAATTAGACAAAAATCATTTCGAAAATAGAGATTAATTTAGTATGCATGTTTTGGTTTTTCGATTCGTCAAAAGTCTATTTATAGCTTAATCAAGGAAAAAATTTAATCAAATTCTTAATCTTCTAGCTTTTATGTATATTGGCCAAGCAATTTGGGTCAATTGAGTATCATTTTTTAGAGGGGCTCAAATCCGCTCTTCACTACTTAAATTATCTTTTTTTAAGAACAAAAGAGAAGAAAAAATTTTTTTTCAAATTTCAATTTTTTTTGTTCAATTTTTTTTCTCAATTTCACTAAGTAGATATTGTTTGATAGAGGTCGGGTTAATAGAATTATTAATTGAATTAGGCGCAGTAGTTGATCGACCTTTAGTCAGAATTCCAATTAAGCAGGCCACCCCGGACGTGCGCTCTTTGCTTCGTAATATTGGGTAGTATAAAATGAGAAAGCAGGCCATATGGAATTTTGTAGATGGACATCATCGTCATCATCAATTAAATGAAACCTGTGCAAACATAAAGTATTTAAGAATCAAATTCGAATTTAATGAGGCCAAAAATTTAAACTGGTTCTTGTTAAATTAAGTTTATTTAAATTAGATTTTTTACAACTTTTTAAATTAGAATTAGTTGTCTGGATCTAGAAATATTTCTAAGCCATTCAAAAGAAAATATGTTTCTTGAAAAAAAATCTAATAATTAAAATACCTTTGCATTTTTTTTGCATTAATTAGAGAGAATAGAAATCGGCGCATTTACTTCTGGTCAAATGCTTTAATCAATCGAAAATTTTGCATGAGCGATTTTCAATATGTACCAAGTGTCTTTATAGATCAATCATATGCACATTAGAAAAAAAATTAATATTGTATTTTTGATTATTTTTTTATTAACATTTTTAGACAAAAATTATTGAAAGCATTCATTCTAAATGAAAAAAATAGATTAAAGTTGAATTTTTTCTTCAGCATAATTTGAATTTTGGTCAATTTTGTTTGTTTTCTTTTATGTACGTTTAATCTTCTAAATGGACAAAGAAACAAGGAACATAATGCAGTATCCAAGCAACTGCGCACAACTCTTGTAAATTAATTTTATCTAGATAGTCTTCATCATTTGAATTTGCAGAAAAATAGAATGCGCTATTAATTGAACAGTAATTAATTAATAATTCTTTAGATTGAAGTTTGTGTAAAAGTCTGTGTATTTTAAAAATATAATAAGCTTGATAAACCTACCTATAAGTTTGCCAACGCGCTACGAAAATTTATTCGAAAATTTATTATTTCCAATAAACTAACATATACTAAAAAATATTAATTGTTTATTATTGAATTATTTGTACCTCATTGCTATACAGTGTATGTTTTTTTAGTGTTTATGTAAAATTTTATTTTTTTAAAAGTTTTTATTACATATTAAGGATTCAAATCAATTTGCTGTTAAAAAATATTAGTTGTCGAAATAGATATTTTAAGATTATTTTTGTTTTTTTTTTATTCAAAATAGTTAAAAAAAATTTCATTTTTACTGGCTTTTTAAAATTTAAATTTAAATTTTTTCATCTTACGCCTTATCAGAACATTTAGTTAACGGTGGCTTATTTTTTTTTAAACGTAGGATTAGTTTTTTTTTTTTAATTTTTTTTTAGTCTAAAAAATTGAAAAATATAACTGTCGATTTTTTTAATCTTGAAAAAGTAGTGTTTCATTTTAAATATTTTGAGTAAAATTTTCAAATTTTTTAATTCAATTTGGTACCAAGAACAACTTAATAGTTTATATAAAATAGACGCTTTTTTTTTTAATTTGAATGTCTAATTTTTTCAAGTGCTATTCATTTTAAATGTTTACTTAAAGATTAAATCAGGAATTTTAAAAACAAGATTTTTTAAATGATATTTTCGAACAAGTCTTAGCTTATTTTTGTCAAATTCTGAATTTGTTTCTTAGATTATTTCTATTCATGAATTTTATCTTGAAAAAATTCCTTGGCTTTTTAATATAAGATTGTTCGATTAGCAGAGTGGCAAAAATAAAATGAGAATTGAAAACAAAAGGAGGGAAGCTTTGAAAAAGCTTGTGTTTAATTCGAGGTGCCAAATATCAGGTTGTAAGCGAATTAAAGCTCATAGAAATATGCTTTTAAAATAAAAAATGATTAGACTATTATATAATAACGGTACCAAAAATTATTTGTATTGATTCAATTCTTTACTTTTACTTAAATTTAGCCCATAGTGAGAAAAATATATTTTCAAGAAATATTCTGAATATCAGAAAGATATTGAAAAGATAATAAATTAAAATAAATAAATAATTTTTCAAAAATTGTTGTTTAAAATAAAAAATTTAAAGACACGACAAAATTCAAATTTCATCTTTCTTTAGGTGCACATAAATCCAAATATTTCAGAATTTACTGATTTTTTTCTTTCTTATTAATTCATTCAAACATTCAAATATTTTTTTTTTAAACTTAAATTAAAGTATATAAATATTAAAATTATTTGATAGGTATTTTTTGGTTTGACATAAAGGTATTGCCGATTTAAAGAAAACATACTAGAAGTATGTGTTGTTGAAGTATTTGCGAACATCTAATCTTTAATTTTTTTAAAACTGATATTTTGAGTTTGTTTTTTTTTATTCAGATATGCTGCTAAAAAATTTTTTCATGTTTCTGAATTAAGCTCGATAATTCGAAAAATGAATAAAACCTAAGAAAATAATTATACTTGTGAAATACACCTTTACATAAATCATTAAGTTTAGTTTTTTAGAGCCTAAAAAAATTTTATCTTGATTCATTTGATTATTTTCTTCATAGTATTTAAAATTTATCGTTGCATTTGCATAAAATTATTCGAAATTATTTCATGAATTTGTTATAAAAAAAATATAGTGGATATTTCATAAAATATTTTAATGAGACGATTAAGCATGTCGATCATTCATTCAGCTTAAATAGTAGGAAAATTTTTTTTATAATCAACAATTATTTTGTTTATATTTAAAAATTTAAAAATTTTGTAAGATTACTAAAACAATTAGAATAATTAACAACAATTAAAAGTAAGTTTTTGATTTTTTTAACTTTCCTGTTTTAATTAAATATTGAAAATTCTTATTACTTGTAATAATCATTAAATATCCACTAAAAATAATAAATTCTAATAAAACAAACAGGTATATTTTTCAAATCTAAAGCCAAAAATTTTTATTTGCTTTATCTTTTAATTTTAAAAACTATTTAAAAGTAAGAAATTAAATTTCTCACAATAAACTTGTGTTTTTTTTTCTGATGCTTAAATTTTAATTTACAGAAAAGTAATTATTCCCAATCAATTATTAAGTAGTCATTAACGAATATCACTATATAATGATTTTTTGGTGTTTTTCTAAATTTTTTTGACAATTTCCGTAAATAAGAAAGTTTAATTCCTCTTTATTTGATACTCTTTTTGTTTATTAAGTTAAAATGATGTTGTTTTTTTTTAAACTAGCCATACCTTTATACATTTGAAAGATTCGATAAGATTTCAAAATTAAATCTTAATATATAATCAAGAAAAAAAAGAATAAATAGCTTATCTAATTGATAAAATTATTTAACTATTTTGCTAATAAGATCTATTGATAGAAAAGCATTACGCTTTAAAAATTGAAAGATTATTATCTTAACATTAGAAATAGCAAACGCCATTGAAAAAGATCTTAATAAAAAAAATTTTTTTGCTTTATACTGAATATAATTAGAAAGATTCGATTGTATTTTTAAATATAAATTCATTTAAGTTTTTTACTTTAAATTAAATAGTTAAGACATACATTTGCCGTACAACAATAATTGATGATTAATTATAATTTTTAAAAATTTCTTCTAACTAATTTGTTTAAAAAGTTTAACAAAAATTTTCATTTCAATTTTTTTCAACTATAATTTCATTTAGGAATTTAACAAGAAATTGAAAAAACTATTGAATTATGATAAAGAAAATTCTTATCAGTTCTAAATCAAAATACTCTTTAGCAATTATTTGAGATTTAACTCGTGAGCTTCTCTGTTCAAATATTGTTTCATTAATCTCGGTCTTGTTATTCAAACATTAGTTTAGAAGTTTATCAATAAAACATTTTATACTATAATACTAAAATAAAAAGCCTAAAAAATAGGATTAATTTAATTTTATACATGAGCATTTGTATTTATTAGAAATGATCCAAAAATAAATGCTTATTGACGACATAGGTTGTCATTATTAAGAAGGCTTCGACCAAAAAGCAAATCAAGTTGACTTGGTCGAAAATTGGCTAATCGAACTCTATTTTGTAAATGATATTTATAGCAATCTTTTTAATTTATTTTAAAATTTTTCAATGAATGCTAATTTCTTTTAATTGGTTTTTATTGACATTGTGAGTGAGATTCAAAACTTAAACTTAATATTTAAATTTAAAATAATTTCAGTTTATCTTTGAAAAAAACTGGTATTGAACAAATATGAATAAAGTTTTTTATTGAATTGAAAAAAGTAATGAAACTTTTATTTTAATTTTTGAAAAATAAATTTAAATTAAAGCTATTTAGTTTAAATGAAAGCTTTTAGAAAAACTAAACGACTTAAACAAGCTTATAAATAAGCAATGCAAATAATTTTTCGATTTTTTTAATATCTTTAATCAATTAGAATGTTTTTAAGCACAATTTTTTTATGATTTTTTTTATTTGCCTTAATTTTTTTAATGTAATTTAATTTTAAAGACAGGGCAAAATAAATTATTACGCATAATTAAGACCAGTAAATTTTATAGCCTACTTAACTTTTTAAAATTAAGCAATTGAGTAATAGTTAAAAGTATCTTTGTTTCTTATTTTAAGGAAAAATAAATAAACTATTAGAAAAATTCAAATTGCTATTACTCAATTATAAAGTTTCATACTAATTAAGTAGATGAAAAAATTTCGAAATTTAAAAACACATTTTAAGTCATGGTAGAAAGACTTTTTGTTCATCTTCTAGACTTAAATTTATTAAGTTTTCTTTTCTTATGGTCAAAAAGCCTATTCAACAAAAAAAAAAAAGACAATTAATTTTTGATTTTGAAATTAATTAGACCTAGATGAGCTCGACACAAAGCCGACCTTTTTCGACTAATTTTCGACATTCGATCGAAAAGTCAAGTCTGAATAGCAGCAGTATCACATCAAATTCCAGTGGCTACCAGTCACGCATCGGCTCTAATAAAAAACTGAACATATCGAAGCCATACTTGAATTCCAGCAAAAATTTTCAAGAACTCTACTCGACAGACAAGCTCGGTCTATCGCTCACGAGCAGCGTGAATCAAAAGACCAAAGCTGGTCAGAGCAAGAGTGATCTATCAAAACAGAACATAAAAAGCTATTTGAAAAAACACTTGGAAAAAAGTGAGACTCAGCCACGGATCAAAAACTCAAATTTCTCTTCGTTTAAATTAAAAAATAGTACCGACTTGTTAAACTCGAACAAACAAAAAGTATCAACAAGCCGCGAAGCAACTCCTAGATCCACGTCCAGCATGAAGTTTAATCAGAGCTCCAAAATGGGATCATCCTCCAATTCGTTTATGCTCGATGACATATCTCAAATGATAAATGCAATTGAAAGCGACCAGAAAAAAAACAGCAGTCAATGCTCTTTATCCAATAAGCCAGACTTGGTTGATCAAATGGCTTCTTTCATCGAAGAACTCAAAGATTTTATTGACGATAGACTCATTGACACTACGAGCCAATTGGAAATAGCAAACAAAAAAATTGGTGACCTTTATGAAGGCATTAATTATCTGACCAACGAATTGGTCTATTTAAAGTATCAGAATCAGGAATTGAAAAGCATGATAAACAGTCAGATAAAGACCAATGGCAAGAGGCATTTAGAAAGACAAGACAGACAGTCGAAGAATTCATCTCTTAAAAATTTAGATAATGAAGTATTGTCTATTTATAAAAAAGAAGATAGCCAGGGATCTAGTATAAATTTTTATGACAATGTACCCGGTGTCGAACAAAAGTCGTACCGGACCTCTTCACAGATTGATTTCACGCCTATACAAATTGTAAATTGTGTATCTTCTGATTTAAATCAGGACGAAGATGACGATGAAGTGAAAAGCGCCTTTCAAAACGAGAATGAAGACTTGGATGAGAGCAATATAGAGCTTTCGTCGTCGTCTAACAACGAAGAGATATCCAGTGTTGCAATTGAGGACCCTGGGTACTTGAGAACAGAAAGAGAACGAAAACAAGCCCAAACTCCCCAGCAACGGTGTCTATTAGATCTAAAACGAAATGATTTAAATAAAATAAAATTATTAAATCAATTGCATACATCTATAAAAACGTTTCCAATTAGTTTATTGAGCGATTTTGATGCACAGTATTCCTGGGATTATACGGATCAAAATAATATGCCAGCTTCAACAAATTCAAAAATAAATAAAGTAAAAAAGTAGAAAATTTTGAAAATTTTTTTTTTAGTTTGATAATTTTTTTTTTCAATAAATGTGAAAATTTTGTTAGATATAAATTTTTTTTTATATGATAAAAGCTAGTTAGATCAGTTAATGATCAGCTTGATGAATTTTTTTTATTTTTGATTACAGTGATAGATGAAAATTTTTTTATTTATATTTTTTTGATTAATTTATTTTTATTGTAAATCAAAGAAATAAATTTTTCTTATTTTTTTTAATTATCAATTCATTTTTTTGTTAAATTAAAATTGATTTGATCTATTTTTAGTTAAAATTTTGAAGCATTAAAAAACCAATAAAGTTAAAAAATTTTTAAACTGATTTTGAAATATTTTTTAATTAATCAAAATTTTTCAAAAAATTAATGTTATGAGTCTTTTTTAGAATTTCATGTTGATTAAATTTATTGATTGATATTTAAGATTTTAAATGATGGGCTAGTTTTTAACCTTCCTTTGGATTTAAAATCTAAAATCTTAAAAATATCTAAAAAGATCTTTGACCAATTCGTTACTTTATGTGTTAGTCTAAGAATGGTGTTATTTATTTTTAAATAAAAAAGGATAAATTTCTTTAAAAATAACTGATTCAAAAAATTCATGCGATTTAATAATATAATAATAATAATAATGATAATTGCTATGTTTATGCATGAAGTCTGGATTAGCCAGACTATAAGCAATATTCTAATCTTTCAAAAATACTTTCTAATTTGTTTTTAAAAAAAGTCAGTTGTCAATTTGTTCTAATAAATAACAACTCTGTTAGCAGAAAAATTTAACCTTGGTAAACAATTTCTTATTAGTTCTTTTCTCTGCACCATTCGACAAGATTTTTAATATCGGTTTTTAAATGTTCTATATCTTTTGATTTGCTTCATTAAATAAACAATATATACTGCAGTCATACGTATACAGAGAGCATCTGAATATTTCTGGAAGGTCATTAATATAAATAACATAGAACTGGACCATATACAGAAGTTTGAGGTACCCCACTTTTTACATCTATTCAATCTGATTTTGCACGAACAAGCACCACTCGTTGTTTTCTATTAAGCAAAAAGGATTTGATCCAATTGAGTAATTTTCTTGTGATCTCATAGATCTTTAACTTTAGGATTAACTTATTATGACTCACCTGGTCAAACGCTTTTGTCAAAATCTGTCTATAAAATGTCAGTAGTGTTTCCCTGGGCAAGCTCAAATGTCATTAGGTCAATACTCTCCAAAAGGTTTGTAATGCAAGAAATTTTTGCGATTTCATTTTGTTCAATTGTCAATGACAAGTCCTCTCTAAGTTTTTCATTTATATATTTAAAAACAAGTTTAGGGTTATCTTTTGACTGTTTGGCTATTTTTGCCTCAAATGTTTCAACCGTTTCCTTGACTTTGCGCTGTACTTGATTTTTTATCATTTTAAATTTCTTCAAATAAAATTGTCAGTTTTCACGCACCGCTTTACTATACTTTAAAGGCTTTTTAGTCTTAATCAATTTTTTAAGCTTCCGATTTATCCAAGGTGCCTTTTTTCAATATCCCAAGACGAATTAATACCGGAGTCCATTAAGTCGTCTTGGGATATTCATTTTGCAAGCGCAATCATACAATTTGAAGAAAATCTCATAAATTTTATTTATATTAAGCCCTTTAAAGCTCGCACCTCAATCTTTACTTTTGAAAAACTTTGAAAATAAAGGATAATTCACTTTTCTAAAATTAAATAATTCACTATGAAACTAGATTTTATCTTTTTTAATTTCATTTAAATTTAAAAAAAATAGTTCAATGTATTGACCATATGACCTCGATTCAGGCTCTCCAGACCTGGTACGGTGTTTAAGTTTACAATCTTTGTATTGTCCTCGTTTAATATTAGGTCTAATGTAGACTGAGAATCCTCATCTTGTTGAAATGCTGGATAAGTTACATTTTGAAATAAAAAACAGTCCTCTAATGAATTAATCGATTCAGATTTCTCCAATCTAGACTTATTCCCTAGATTCCATTCACCATTGTGATACCTAGAAATATTTGACATATTTGTTTAATCTTTTATTTATATTTTGATGAATGAAAAAAATTCGAACCGAACAGAACCCTGCAACACATCTCTTAGTATTGATTTAAATTAACTTAAAACATTCCTGATTATTACATGTTGAAGACAATCTGTTTTAGCTATTTATTTAATTATCTGAGTTTAATAAAAAAAATTTCAGCTGTTCGGTCTATTCTAAATCAAAAATACGACATACCCTCAAATATATTATATGACGAGGCCTTAAATAAACTTAAATTACTAACAGTCTCGAATCGACTTTTTTAGTTGAGGGAGAGATATGTTGAAGCAGGGATGAGTCAGTTTAATCCATTGATTGCCAGACTGGTGAAGGAATACAAAGCGGGTTATGAATCAAGATAAATCCAATACCCGACTCCATTGTCTAATTTCTACCTAACTATTTCTTCTTTTTTCCCTGAACAATCAAACATTTAAAAATATGTATCTGTAGCTCTCTTTTTCAATAAAGCTAATTTTAATTTTCCTCTATTTTAATCTATTATATTTTTTTATCTGAAGGAGCTTTAGCTCGATACAGAAAACAAATATATGAAAAGAGTGACCGCGTTTTTGATATAATATATTTGAGGGTGTGTCGTATTTTTGATTTAAAATAGACCGAACAGCTGAATTTTGGATTACCTGTATTCTTCTAATATTAGTTTCAGAGAATGAGTTAAGACATGAAAAAATATAATCCAAATGGATCCAACTAAAGATTTATAAAGATTTCTTAAAGTTTCATAATTTAGACCCCATTTTTTATCATGGATAGACATTTTTAAAAAACACTTTTTTTTTCTTTGAAAAAAAAGTGAATTTTTTTTATGAAACTTTTCTATAATTCTGTGGAACCTTAATGGTTCCAACATTTAATTCGGAACCTTTTATAACAAAAGTACACAAAAGGACACTTTTTATGCAAGAAAAAAAAGATTTATAACAAAAGTAAATATAACGTAAGTATTTTAAAAAAGTTCATTGTCTATAACTCTTTTTTATTCGACAAAATCTTAATTAAATTGAGCCTTGAATTACAACGTTTAGCTTTTCATTAGAATTACTAAGTGACTCAAAAATAAATTTTAAAAATCTTTGAAATTATTATTTATTTGTGTATCTGTACCGAGCTAAGGCTCCTTCAGATTAAAAAAAAAATCAAAATAAAATAAAGTTAAAAT
>VANL01000771.1:0-24046 GCA_006352455.1 Brachionus sp. 'Tiscar'
AACGCAGTCAGGTAGGTCATTTATGTACAGAACAAATAGCAAGGGTCCAAGTACAGACCCTTGCGGAACTCCACTCAGTACCTCTGCCCAAATAATCAAATTAAAATAAAATATATTTTATTTAAAAAAGTTTTAATTCAAATCGAAAATATTCATCAGTTCAAATTAAATAATTATAAATTATAAAAAACAATTTCATTGCAGTTTACCAGAAGGGATAGATTATGAAACACTAAAATATAATCAAGTCAATTTTTATCAGGTTATCAAAAATAAAAGATTTAAATAAAAAAACATTAGTCTGAGGAAGAGTAGAGTTATAGAAAATTAATTTATAACCTTGTTTTTGGATTTAAGTTATAAAAAGATTTATAAGAAGAATTATTCCTTAATTTTTTTTTCATTTTTTGTAAATAATCAAGCTAAAGATAACAATTGTTTTTATTGTAAATTAAAATATTTATTTTTCAATAAAAATATTTGGAATAAATGAACATATGAAAGATATCTAAATTAGATTAAAAAAATTCCAAATTTATCAAACTTTTTGACATTATGCTTAAACAAAATCAAAATATATCAAATTAAAACCGATTTTTAAATAATTTATCACACTTCTGTATTGTATTCAACTTAATAAAGTTTTAATTTTGTTTGACAAACAAATTTTGTAAATTTCATATGAAACATTTTTTTTATAATTAATTATTACTTTATCTTTTAAAATTTTATGATTGCATTTTCCAATATTTATTTAAATTACAGGAATATTTTCAAATTCATTGCGTATGAAAATAAATATCACGTTTTGGGCTGAATATTTTGCATTAAGTAATAATCTGCAATTAAAAATTTATTGAAAAAATTTTTAAATTATACAATTTTTAAGTTTAAGAATATAAGTTTTTACTTAAATATGAAATCTTAAAATTGACTAAATCACATTTATTCAAAATAAAAATAATATTCAATTTTTATTATTGCTATTATATATTTGTTTTATTTTTTATTGCACAAGAAAATTTTTAGTTAAAATTAATCAAATAATTTTAGTCATAAGTTAGTTTATTTAAAAGGCAAATATTATAAAATAATCAAAGCATTATCTTGTTCAATTATGTCAGATTTTGATATTTGAAATCAAATTTTTTGAATTTGATATTTGATTCTGCTGAATTTGAAAAGAATGAGCGCATGAGTTGCATTTTATTCAAGGATATGAAGCAGATCTTTTTATTTAAAAAATTCTTTAAGTCCAAATGATAAATGTTGTTTTTTCAAAAAAAAATATCTTAAAAAGATAACTCTATTATTCAATTTTGTTGATAACAAAAAATAATAGCCGGTACTTAAATAATTCTTTATTTAGAGTTAATATTTATCTACTCTGAATCAAAGTTTAATTCTTAATTTACTTAAAAGTAAAATTATATTTGAAATGCTTTTCTAAATGATTACAGGGCTTTACTTAAGCAGTATGATTAAAAATTTAACAGCTGCAATTTTATCTTTTTTTTGTAAGTATAATCAGTTTTAACCCTCGAGGATAATTTTTCTAAAATAAACAGCTAATTTCATTCATAATAGAAAATTTTATTATTTTTAAATCAATATTTATATTTTTAGGCTTAACACTGAGAAATTTAATATTAGTGTTGGGATTGGTATACGCGATCAGTTAGCCGGCTAATAACTTACTTGGCTAGTTGATTGTTGGCTTTAGTCGACCAAACTTAAGCGTCCAACTATTTAATTTGACGGTTATGTTAAGCAAATTTTTAAATGTTTTATTTTTTAATAAGAAATCAATGTAATAGAATTATTAAGTTATTTTTTTAATGGAAAATCAGAGACAATTAAAAAAAAAATCCACTTTATCTTAAAATATTTTTGCAGAAGTTTATGAGAAATCTAAAAAAGAGTTTAATTCAAGTACAAAATAGCAAACAAATTAAGAATTTATTGTCTAAAGTTTTAAAACAATTATTTCTTTTCTGGTACTTTCCATAATTCTTCTAATTATAAAAATTTAAATATCGAACGTCAGCAAGTTCTGAAATTAAAGAAATAAATACAGAATGTTTTATAAACTTCTATTTGAGATTACTAATATATTATATAAATTTCAATTAAAAGATTAATTATTTATCCCAGAAAGCTGATTAATTACTCTTTCAACTTTGTATTTAATAATTCACCTCCAAGTAAATTTGAAGTTATTTGTGTTTACATGTTGATAAATAAAAAACATAAAAAAGTAATTTTTTTTCATTATTTAAATAATTCTTTTAACACTCAAAAACCAGACGGGTTTTTTCGGCTTTTATGCTACATCTTTTCTTTGTTTATAGTTAAATAAATTTTGATCATTATTGAAATTATTTTTTTAATCAAAATTCTAAAATCAAAAAATAATTACATAATTTATTTTTTGTTGCAAAATATGCTTTTTTTAATGGAATAAAAGCAAACAAAAAAAAATACAACAAAGAGTCGAAAAAACCCCTTCGGTTTTTGAGTGTTAAAGACTTTTGAATGATTTTGTCAAGCATTTAAATTAATATTTAATCTAATCAGTATATTTTTCTGGTCAAATTTATTGAGACTTTTAAATAGTTTTGTGAAATTAAGTAAAAAACGATTTTGGAACACTTGCAAATTAATAGGGTACTTGCATCTTCAGTAAAACATTCAGTCTATTGGCAAATAGAGAAGAAATTAAATTTAACTATTTATTTTTATGATCTTTAGAAACTTTGGTGACAATTAGACAGGTGCTGCACCATTTTGAATTTTGAATATATTTTTAAATATTTATATCAGTAAATACTGAAAGGTGTCTATTTTCGGGTACTGATTTATTACTTAATATTAAAAAAATAACCAAATGGTGAAAAAAATTTATAAAACGAAAATCAATTTCAAATTGAATTTCCTTTTCTCCGTCATCTCTAGCCTTTTATATTTTGAAATAGTAGCCTTGTTTAATTTTAAAATTTCAAATTTAGTCATGAATATGAAATATTCTAGCAATAAAAATTATTCTAATCGGACAAATAAAAATACACAATGAAAAAAAATCTTTAATTACAAAGGATGTATATTTTCTACATAATATAAACGCTAATTTTGAATTTAGGCCTAAATCCAGAAGGAGCTGATTAATTTATTTTCTGAAATTCGATAAGCTAGCTAAAAATCAAATCCTGAGAGTGATTTAGAAAACGGAATTTACATAAAACATGTACAAATGGGTTTTTAGTTGACTTGAAAATGAAAATGAAAAAATTAATTATAATTAATATAATTTTAATCGATCCTAGCGCTTCTCTTTCTTATATTGCGAAATTATTGTGCTCTTTCATTATCCAAGAAGCTTGCACTCTCTTCCACTAATTCGCGACTTTGTCTCTAGTCGATTATCAGTATTCCGGTTGACCCATAACGTCAAATAATAATAATAATAATTTATTAAATATTATTTAAACCTGGGCATAATTTTAACTTGAACTTTCAGATCGTTATAGTTTCTATTCAATCGTTTTTAATTTGACCATTTAATTATATTTCTAATATCCCGAGCATAAATTATGATCGTCGATTTAGCACACAAAATTTGAAATAGATCGATATATATTTTTTTCTCTTTTATCTGTCTAACAAATTACAGCAATTAGAATAAGAAACTAATAAGAAAACTGCGGATAACATCGATGCCAGATTATGTTCGAGACGATTTGTTCTTTTACTATTGTTCAATTTGGCATAATAATTAACAGGATTTAAATGAATAATTTTGACACTTATTTTAGTTGTTGTTGTTGTTTATTTTTAAAAATTTCTAAGGCTTATTTTTTCTCATTTGAATTTAACCTTGTGAATAAAGAGAGAGAGAAAAAAAAGAGATTTTTATTTTTGTTTTAAGTCGGACAAATTTTTTGAATTTTCAAATTCTGAAACTTGCATGAAAAATTTCATAATTCTAAGTAATTACGCATTCAAAATAAAATAAATAAGTGCTTAGGTGCGCTTAAAATGAGAAATAAAGGGCAAGCCGGATTTTCGGAAGGGGTCCGCTCATACTGCTGAAAACTAATTTCATAATAATTATCTTTTATGCATTAATTAGCTAATTCAAGTTAGATTGTCACACTATTAAGCAAATAAAAACTAACTCTAAAACATGCAATGTTAGTCGCTCACTCATCCACTCTCTCTTTCTCTCTTTAACTTTTGCTTTGTGTATGATTTTAAATATTGTTTAGCTCTCCGTCATCTCTAGCCGACTATGACTTAACAAGTCTATTTAATTATTTTTTTAGATTTTCTTTTTTTAAACAAAATGTCTTTACATAACCAAGATAGCCAACATGTAACCAATAAAACAAGCAGCAGTTTATTCGTAAATCAATCGACGGCCAGTGCGTCGTCAATGGCAAAGCAAATCGCAAAAAGCACCGTGCCGTCGAACTCAAATAAATATTCTACATTGAATATTAACAATCAATTTAAAGGCAAAGGCATCGAGCCGCAGCAAAAGACGACAGTAATGCGCTCGGCTCCGACAGGCATGCAAACGTTGGGCAAGGCAGTAGCCGCTAGACGCATGCCGCCACCGGCTCATCTGCCAAGTTTGAGAACTTTCAACTCGAGCCCGACACAAAGCGTTGAGAGCGCTTCGAACGAAACCTCGTCCGGATCACAGACAAGCAATTCTCAATCGGGGGCGCCTACTATAGCCGCTGTAGTCAGCGGCTCTCCATGGGCTCACGATTCCAATCCAAACAGCTCTTTTGAGCCCAATACTCGCACTTTCAACCGAAACAACTCGATAAATCAGGAAGATTTTCCCAAATTGGACGAAACTGTTCAGCAAAACGCGGCCAAGTCTAAACAGGAGGGAAGCGAACGAGCTCAGGAGTCGGTCGCGAGCGACGAGCCGGTGCTTAAGCCGGCCAACCTTGGCAATTGGTCGTCTCGAACTCCCGTTCAGTCAGTAGACGAGCCCGAAGTCCCTGAACCGGCCAGGCCTGCTCAGTCCCAATCTCCTGCTAATCAAGTCTATCAACCGTCTCAAAATCGGTCAAATAATCAATACAGACCAAACAAATTTCAGCCGACTAATCATCAAAATTTTAGAAAATATCAAGCCGAGTCAAAGATCGACGAGACCAGACGACCTGTTTTGTACAATAAAAATGACAGTCTTGTTGAGACTAATAAAGAAAATGTGAGCGATTCGAATAAAATTGATTTTTCCAATTTGGATGAGAACAATTGGGCTATGATAAGTGATCGAGTTAATTATGACGAAAAGCTTGAGTTCGATGATGATGAGGATATGGAAAAAAAGTCAATTAGTGTCAAACACAACTTTCAAGTTGATTTTGAAGAGCAGCAATGGGAGGACAAACGCAAAGAAAAGCAGGAAGAAGTCGAAAAAAATTTGGAACGAGCTAAATCTCGACGTGATGAAGAAATTAAAAAGCTTAATCAGGAGATGAAGAATGTGTTCATAAGCGATGATCAGTCTAGTACTAAAGAGTCTAATCAGTCAAGGGAAAATGTTTTTAAAGCGAATAACTCGATTAATAAACAAACAAATCGGATCAATAATCAAACAACAAATAACAACAATCGCTCAAACAACAATTCGAGAAAGTAAGATTTTTTTGTTTAGCCAGTAAATAGAAAAAAATAAGAGAAATTTTTTTAAAAAATAAATCAATTTTTTTTCTTTTTTAAATTATCAAAAAAAAAAACATAACTTTAAAATTTTAAAACTAAAGTTTCTAGCAAATTGGTTAAAAATTTAGAAAATAATATTTTCAATTTTGATAAAATAACCAAGATATGAAATTTTTTTGTTGCTAGATTATTTTTACAAAATCACCCTGTGTTACAGCTGATTTTTTTTTTTTTTCAAAGAGAAACATATTTTTATTACTTAACTACCAAAAGCTTATTTCGATTACTTATGCGTTATTTTCCTGGCTTTGGCAGCTTTTATTTAATAAAAAATTATTCTAGATCCAGTCCTTGAGGCCTATTGTAAAAACCTACTTTTTAAAACTCAGCGAAAGTATCTAAAAAGTTAAAATGGATTAGATGTGTTGCAAAATCAGAAAAAAATCTTCTACCATTATTAATTAATTTATTACTGTATAAAAAGGTGCTTTTAAAATTTGCCTTAAATACAAAATTACTCTTTCAAATTCAAATAAATGCTCTTTCTTTTTTAAAAATTTATTTTCAATGTTGATGCTAATGTTAAATCTAATTTAAAAAAAACACTAAATTTTAAAATTATTTTTATTTGTGCATTTAACTGATTTAAAATAACGAGTTTTGGCAAAACCATTTTTGTATTCAATTATGGAAAAAAAAAATTTTTTTTCCTTTTTCTAATGTAATTTCTAATGTAACACTCAAAATAAGTGGTATTAGTAATAGTAGTTATTATAGTGCAACTTGGGTCTAGTCCAAGCAAAGCTCTAATGAGCAGTTGATTTATTATGCTTCCCCATTCAACCGTCAATCTTTTTTATCAAGCTGTTTAGACTAATTTCACTCACAATTTCTTCTGGAAACTTATTCAAAACACCAACAACTCTGTTAGTAAAAAAATACATCATAAACTACAATTTCTTACTCTTTCTCGCGTCTTCTTTGAGCGTCTTCTAAGATTTTACCTATTGCTGTCATCTCCATATTGTTCACTAGTTTGAACATTTGGAATAGGTCTGTTAGTATACTTTCTTACCTTTCTCAAAATCGATAATTTAATTTGATTCCATTGACCATTGCGTTTCAATCTTTGTGCTTTTCTTCTATAAAAAATAGATGTGCTTACTTATATTTAAGGGCCTTTTTTAAATATTCTCCAAAAGTAAAATAAAAATAAAACTTTAAGTTGGGTCCAATATACTATTGTAATAATATAATTACAGGTGACGTTATCTGTTTTATTTTAAAATAAATAAAAAATTAAATAAAAAGAGTTCTCTTATTTATCTATTTTTTGTATAACATTTACTTTTTGCTCTAATTTATGTTATTTTTCAATTTTTTAAAAAATCAAAAATAACTTTTACAAATCTCAAAATTAACGCTAACGTGGCTGAAAGGGAGAATTAATATTCATTCCAAACAGCCAAGGGATTTTGTCCCAAATTATTTTTTAAATAAATTATTTATCTATATTAATAGGATAACAGGTCTCCAAATCTGCAAGATTGAGAACTAACCGATATTTTTTTTTCCTTATTCACTCCTTGTGGAGCATAGGGTCATTACTTTTGATTTCCACTCAAGTCGAGCTTTTGCCTTTACCTTTGCTTCTCCCCATGTCATACCCATTTGGATGAGCTCTTTCGTGATTGTTGACCTCCATGTTACTGCTGGTCGTCCTATCTTACGTCGCCCTTGAGGTGTCCATTGAAGGGCCCTTTTTGCTATCCGTGTATCTTTCATTCTAAGTACATGCCCGAGCCATCGCAGCCTTTTGTTCTTAATGCATTGACTTAATGGTTCTGAATTTGTTCTTGTGTAAAGCTCAGCATTTGACAATGTCTCAGGCCAGTGTATCCCGAGAATCCTCCGCAGGCTTCCAGTGTGGAAGGTGTTAAGGCTTTTCTTGTCAGATTCACTCAATTAACCGATAATTGCTAATTAATAAAATCTAAAAAAAAAGGGACTCATGGAGAAGCTCTTAAGCAAGAAAAACTCCATATTTAAATAGACACTAATTTTGAATTTTCAAATAAGTTTTTTTTTTCGGATTGCAAAAAATTTTCAGAAAACAAATTGATAAAAATTATAAAACTTTAATTTTAATTTAATTTTTTTCTAAATAAATATTATTTATCACAGTTGTAATTAAAAATATTTTTTAAGGAACGACGATCACGCAGAGCATATCAATCGACCAAATTCTCGGTATCAAGGACCTACAAATTATATCCATCAATCTCACGTTTTTACCGAGTCGCTACAATCAAATGACAAGTCTGAAAAAGCATCACACCACCATCAGACAAATTCTAATAGCCAACAGCGTCAAAGCTATTCCTCTCAAAGCTTTAATCAGCCCAGTTTTCAAAATCAATCAAATCGATACCATCAGTCGAATGCTAATCAGTCGAATAGCAAAGCACCAGCGTCCAACTCTCGCTATCAAGCCAAAAAATCTGATTCGAACCAAACTGGCGAGCAAAAAACTCAATCAGAGCAAAAAAAAACCCTTAAACAACTAAGCCATAATGTACCAGAAATAGAATCTAAACTTCAGCCTCTTGGCTTTAGAAAACTTCCGACGCAAACAAATCAAAATATCAATCAAGCTCAAACTGAAAAAAAAATCGAACCAGACACAAAAACGAATAATAGTGAATATCAAGAGCCAAAGCAGAACGTGTGGAATCGGAACCAGAACGAGTCAAATCAAGATACCCAGTCAAAACAGGCTCAAAGCAAGCAAGAGCAAAAAAATAAATACCCACGGCGATCCAATCAATCTTATCGAAATGAACGACGCAGATACGAGGAAGACTACGACGACGATTATGATGATTACACCGAAGAAGACGAAGAACAATATTCTCAAAATAACTCAAATAGAACTGGCAGTAATTCGGGCTATCCACGACGGCCCAATTCATCCCAATTTCCGCAATCGTACAAACGCGGATCAAACAGACGCGCCAACGACTTCTACCAAATGGAATCTAAAAACTTCTACCCTGCATACTCAAGCCGGTCCTATAACTACGACTACAATTATCCAAAAGGGTATTCGAATTTCAATCATCGCGGCGGAAATTCAAGAAACTCTGGCTATACATCTAGCAACAAAGTGTTTTATAATTCTAACACAAAAAATGGCGGTGCAAAGGAGCAAAAAGAGCCGCAGAATAGGTCACGCGATCAGACTAGCATGACCAAGTATAGCGAGCCTACAGATACGGAAATATACGACGAATGGGAGACTGCGTCGGACACTAGTCTCAGACACCAGGTTAAAAAAATAGATGAGCCAAAAAACTCGGCGCCAAAAGATCTACCAAAAGCCAAAAATCAACCAATACAAAAACAATCACATACTAAAAAATCAAGCAACCAAAAAGATTTTAAATCGCGAAAAACTTCGTCAAACACAAATCCAAATGATCCAAGATACACGGCCAAATACTGGAGTGATAATTCTAAAAATGAAAAATCTAATGAACAAAAACAACAGGATAATAGAACAAAAAATCATAATAATAGTAATAATAATAATAATAATGCACAAGCACAAGCAAAAAATGGAACTAATCAGGCAAAAGTAAATTTACAAGTGTACAGAGTGGACAAAATTGTTGCAGACGATCCAGAAGCTATCAAAGAAGCATTGAAAAATCAAAATATTAAAGACAAATCTGTGACAAAAACAAATCCATTGTCGGGCATTGACTTGAATAATCGAGCTGGTGTGGTTATTGTCGATTATATACCTGAATCGGGCGAGATTGCCACTGAGGATAATTCGGCCGAAGACGAAGAAAAAGATGACGATGACGGTTTTCAAAAAGTAAAAACAAAACGCGACAAAAAAGCCGAGAAATTGAAGGCCCAAGCCGAAGCGGCTGCAGCAGCTGCGGCAAGGTTGGCATCGGCCAATTCGACCAAGAGAAAAGAAGCTAAAAATCCAAGAAAATCTGCGCCAAAAGCCGAGCCAAAGACAACAAAAGTAAACAAAAGCGGCATCATGAACAACATACAAACATGGAAAAATGATATGGCCAAACATGGCGCCAAAGCAATCACTCAAGTTGTTAGACCAGCAACGGTAATCGCTGAGTCTAAAACAAAATTGTTGTCAGACGATTTAAAAAAGACAACAACAAATGTTTGGGAAACAAATGCGAATAAAACAGAACAAAATGTCAACAAAGTGGAAAAATGTGCTATTGAAAATAAAACAATTGAAAAAGATGTAAAATCACAACAACTTGAAAACACAATGAAAACAACACCAACAACAAAACCTAAAGAAGAGTCAAGCAAAGAAATAAATTTGCTTAAACAAGATGCGCAGCCAAGTCAAAAAAATGTTTGTACTGTTAAACCAACAAAACAAGTGAGCCAACCGTTAACAACTAGTGAACAAAAGCCGAGCATAAATGTGTCGGTAAATGGTCCAGGATCTGGTGTTGTGTCACCGTCGACAAATCAACAATTGAACGAAAATCAATCGATTAATAAATACTACGATAAAATAATGATTAATCAATCCAGTAGTGCCGCGGTTGCTGCGTCGGCAGCCGCTGCTGCTGCTGCAGTTGTTGCTGTAACAGTCACGTCAATTCAACAGCAACAAATTCCAAGTAGTGAACAAACCGACCAAACATCTGCTATTAAACAATCAAGCTCGTCGTCTTCGATCAAAAATCATTCAGGTTCCAATGCATCGACTCAGGCCGAAACACAGAACACAAATAATAGCGAACTTAGTCAAATGACGCCCAATCAACCAAATTATAATTTTGCACCGGCATCAACCACCAGTCAGACTAGTCTAATTTCATCGCCCTCTCAAACTAATTCCCAAATATCTGCCACGTCTCTCATACATTCACTAAGCATCAATCAGAGCATGCAGCCCCAGTACTTGCAACCGATCTATCAGCCAATGGTTCAGCCATTTATGTCGCAGTCGAGGCCAATGGTTGGGCCTCCACAGCCACCACAATCTCAATCGGCCAATCCACTAATACAAAATCAACAAAATAAAAACAATCTAAATTCGTTGTTCGATTTGAGCTTTGGAGAATTTGGCGCCAAAGAAGCCATGTTCTACCCACCACCTCCGCCGCCGCCTCACGCCCAAAATTACATGGGCCAAATTCCGCCTGGTTCTATGCCTCCGCCTCAAACAATGCCCCCTCATCTACCCGCCCAGCCAATCAATCCATATTCAAACGGCTACGAGCACAACCAATTTTTTAATCAAAAACTACTCACTAGCAAGCCAAATGGCACTTTTGTACAACAACCACCACCCATGGCATCTAGTCAATTTAATGGCATCAATTCAAGCATTAAGTCACAGTTTAATCAGAACACACCAAATCAATTGATAAATCAAATTCATCAGTACAGTAAACAAGATTTTACTTATTTTAATAATCAAAATTTTGGTCAAGCACAAGGCAGCAATCAGCCAACGCCAGCATCCAATAGCAACAACTTGGGATTTTTTATGTCTCAAATTGGTAATTTAAATCCAAATCAGTTTCAGGCTCAACACTCTGTGTTCAACATGAATCAAGGTCAATTGTCCAATAACCAACTATTTGGCCTAGGCTACAATCAACCACAGCAAAGCTCCCAATTTAACTTGTCTAATTTGATACAAACACAACAAAATCAACAGCAGATTGCCAATCAGACATCGGCTCATCGTCAGACGCCTCTTTCTATTCCAAGCTCGCCATTCATTCAAAATGATAATCAAACAGAAAACGGCTTTATTAAACAACAAAATGGTTTTGACTACAAAGCACAGCAGCAGGCCAATCAAACAAATTATGTGAGAAATGGCCCAAATTTGACAGCTAGCAAACAAATGTTCTCTTCTCTTGAAGCAAACAACTTTGATAAAAATCAGCAAAACAAGTGCATGAGCCAACCGAACGGCTATTACAGAGCCATGGAGCAGCAAGTGCAGAACCATTATAACCAAATTGGCCAGATACCACCCCAACAGCAACCACCGCTACTGCCCAACCCTCCCATTATGACAAATCACAATCAGCTGCCTAATCAAATGCAGGTACAAAGCTTGAACCAAAAGATTGGTTTTAACAAGGCTGCAGGCATGCCTCGATATCCGAATGCTTATCAAAATCAAAACAGGCCGGCTCAAAACCAAAGCGCTTATTACAATCAAAATAATAATAGAAGATCGTATCCAAATTATCAGAATAGTGGCAAAAAAATGCCTTTGATTGATGCCAAAGTGATGCAGAAAAATGTCGACTTATCTCAACAGTCGAAACAAGATGGTTCACAGTCTGGTCAAGTTGTTCAAACTCAAACACGTGGTTCAACGCCCAACCCAATTGAAGAAAAAAACAATGAATGTAATGCTAATGTAATTTGATTTGGTGATGTAAGGCTATACAAATAAAGCCGCTTTTTGATAGCTGAACATTTTAAGTCAGAGATTTTTATTTTGAAAAGTCGTTTTTTTTTTGTGATTGGGTTATTGTGTTTATTAAAACTGAATCGTTTAATTTGTTTTTTTTTCCTATGCCTTTGCCCTTTTCTCTCTCTCTATTTTTTTTAAGTGTGTATGAAATTTTAAAATAAATTTTAAAATAATTATGCCAAAAAAGATTTTCGCAAAGATTTGTCTTTAGTTTAGTTGGTCTATTTGTCGATGTATTTTTTCTTTTCAAATCGAAATTATTGTCAATTATAAATTGGCACAATTTTTCAGTTTTATTAATATTAGTATTTCTTTTTTTTTTACTAATGTAAAGTTCTGGGGCTAATTTTTTTCCAAATATATTTTTTCATCGACACTTTTTACCACTGAGCCGAACAAACCATGAAGCAGGTATTTATATTTATTTATTTAAATATTCAAATAAACTTTAAAAAATTAAATTTATCTTCTTTTTTATTCCAAATTTTTATTTCTATTGCGATATTTAAATTCACTAAGAAAATTCAAAATTCAATAAAAAATGGTAATTTTTTATACTACACAATAAAATAGGGGCCCTATCGACTATGTGAACAATCGACTCAAGATTACAAAGTAATCTTTGATGCTCAACAAAGCCATGTTCACAATAAATTCATTAAATTTTTTTTAAAAAAGTGATTTAAAAAATTTTTTTGATGAACATTTACTGTTTCTTTTGAATTAATAACAGTCTTTCTTTTTATTATGGGGTGAATATTTAAAATTTTTTGTGAACAATAAAAATTTAATCACATATTTTGTGAACATAGTTATAATAAACTTGAATGTTCATCAAGTCGTATTGAGTCGATTGTTCACATAGTCGACCAGACCCTAATGTAGTAAAGCAACCATAAATAAAATAAATAAACCAAGAATTAAATCAATTTTCATGATTAATAAATATAATGCATTAATTAAAAATTTAATTAATTAAAAAAAAAAATAATCAAAAAAATCCAACATTTACCAATTTATACAAATAAAATGCACCAATACTTACAAAACCAGTATTTGCTCAAAACCAGCAAAAGAAAATGCTCAGTGTGTCATCCGAGCAAAAAAAGGATCTATCATTTTCAGCAGAAAAAAAAAATTAAAACTTAAAATAAATGCAAAACTTTTAAAGTGAAGTTGAAAGATATATTAAATATGAAAAAAATTGTAACCAATAGAAGTTCTTTTGGTATATCTATTGATGGGTATTATAATCGATATATGTTAAAAAATAGAATTTGATAAATTTTTTTTAAAATGGTATAAAAATGTCGCTGATAATAAATTCTTATATCTTTTAACTAGAAGACAATTATCAAGTTTATTTAAAAAAAAACTTAAACAAATATAGACTCTCAAATCAAAATTCTTCTGCTCGATCTAATAACCGTTGTATTGAATTTCTTTCATTTAAGACTTTAGATTAGACTAACATTTTTAAATGATTGCAAAAAAAAATTATAAAAAAAAAGACATGATTCAAAGCTATTGATGGAACGCAACCTTCTGAATGAGTAACAGAATTAATAATAGAGTTGGTCTAGAGTTGACTTTAGATTTTTGACTTTTACTTTGGACCAACTCTTTTACTAATTTTGTTACTCATTCAGGATGTTGCGTTCCTCAATCATGTTCTTTTTATCATTTTAAAAGGTAATTTTCGACAAAGCAAATTAAATAGAAGCAAGAGGCAAAAGAAAAAGTCTGATGCGCAAAGAACCGAATTTTGATATTTCTCTATGGAATTTTTAATCTAGGACAAAATCTGATATCCCTAGAACTACCAATAATATCGAAGGTTCGCATAATGCACTACAATCTTCAATCAGAACGCATCCACATAAATTGAGTTTAATATGGATAGTTTAAAACTGGAACAATCAAACACAGAAAATTTATTTATTCAACTTTGTTTTGGTCAGGGAAACAAAAGAAACAGCATAATATCATGCCTGAATTTTGTTGGTTTTTTTTTCCTTTTTGTAATTTTTTAATTGAAGTTTTTTTAAATTTTTTTCCATTTTCTTTAATAAAATAAAAAAAGATGAATAAAATTATATTAAGACTAAATTGGTTAGACCTATTGACAAAGGGGGCTTAGATATACTCTCTATTTTGAAAGGATGTTCTTTTTAAAGTTAGCTTAACTCTAGAATAGACGTTCTTTTTATTCTTTTTGACTTTTCTAGTCAAAAAGAATGTTTTTTCTGTCTTTTTTAAATATTAAGGATGAAAAGAACGTCTATTCTATACTAAAGCTAACTTTGAAATATAAAAAGTACAGAAAGAACATTCTTTTTGACAAGAAAAGGTCAAAAAGGATAGAAGACAAAAAGTTCAATCACAGTTTTTTTGTTCTGATTGTCAATAGATGATTGGTTACGAGAGAAGAGAATTTTTAAGTCTAATTAAATGGAATTAAGAATATTTACAATAATTTAATAGGATATATTTTAAAAGGGCTTTGAGTTTGGTCTAGGAAAACTCTTATATGTATATTTTTCCCTAGCAAATTTTAATTTCTTAGTTCATAGATATAATTATATCTTTTAATTTTGAACTTTTTTTTTTTAAATAAAAAAAATAGATCCGGCTTTAATTTCTTCAACCAGTTTTACAACTAATCGAACAGAATCGAGACTGAGTTTAAGTTTTTTTTTATGGCATCATGATGCAAAATGTTGTAGGGAATATCATATTTTAATTTGAGGTTAATTTTATATGCTGTTATCTGAATTGCTTATAGCTTTTTGATAATATTTTCTGAAAATGAATTTAGACAAAGAAATATTAGCCTAAAATTCCTGATAAAAAAATTTTAATAAAGTTAATTAAATTAACTGAAGATGAGACTGGTATTCAGGTCGATCTAATCTTAGAAAATGTTAAAAGAGGGTTTTAATCAATTGAGTGAAAAAAATTGAATCACAATTTTATTATTTAATTAATTTATTTTGATACAGTCAACCCTCGATAATCCGACACATTTGGTCCGACAATTTAATGTCGGAATATAGAAAATTTTGGAAACTTGATAGTCCGGAATTGAGAAAAAATTAAAAAATGTCGGATAAAAGAATATTTTATTTACAAAATTATTTTTCTTTTTATATCCAGAGTCAAATCTGTAAGATTTATTTTAACTTAAACCCTTTTTCGTCAATTTTTTGTTTTTAAACAGTAAACTTTTATTATAAATGAATATACACTGTAATAGTATTTTTTAATATATCCGACATGTTATGCCGGATACTTGAAATAATTTAGCATGTAAATATATTAAGAGGTAATGGGAAATCGAAATTTGGTCGGATTTATGAGAATTCTGGAATACCGAAGGGTTGAGTGAATAACTTTCGATTATAAATAAACATAGTGAGACAAAATGATAGTATTTTAAGTAAGATTTGTCCAAATGAACGTGAGGTAATGCCAGAAATTGAGGTAATACGAATAGAAACGAATATTTTTATGTATATAAAAAAATATTTTGAAAATTTTTAAAACAATTTTAAAAATATTTTCCAAAAATGATCTACCCTTTTAATATTATCAGACGATAAAAGACTAGATAATGAATATAAAAGTGAAACTACCATCTGATGTGAGAATCAGATGTGAAAGTATATTTAGTCTACAATTGCTGTGATCTGAATATGTCAAACTTGTCTTTGAATGCATTTTTTGAAGTTGAAAAAATGACGTCCGAGAGCACTTTTCAAAAGAATGCTACTCTGTTTTTAAATAGCTTTCTATTGGCTTTGACAAGCAGAGTTACTTTCTAAGTCTTGATATTTTTAAGTAGTTTCATCGATGGGATATCAGTTGTAGGAGCTTGACTTGAATCTGTGAAGGTTTGTAGCTGAACAATGGTCTGTTTGCTGAAAAATTTTAAAAGTTGAATTGCATCACCTCTTCTTCTTCTAGTTTCAAAAGTATGGATTCCGTTATTTGCTAATCTAGAGATTTCTCAGACAAGGCATTATATTTAAAATAAAAAATTAGGAAATTTAAAAAAAAAAATTAGAAAAGAAATAATTTTATTTAAATTTTTAACTGAAAATATTAATCAATATCAGGTTCAGCCGGACGATTATACTGGTGTAATTTTGAATTAAAATCAGTCGAGCGCGCATCTAACTCGTCTGTTAAATGATTGTCTATGTTTAGAGTTGAATCATTGGATTTTTGCCAATTTAAACAAGATTTAGGAAGAAAACATCTCATACAAATGCAGTATTCTTCGTTTTTATCATACTTTCTAAAGTAATCCTCTTCGTAGCCATTTATTAGACAATTCGAAGGCTTAATTGAAAAAAATCGAGCAAGACTTACACGAAATCTCACATCAAAAACAATCATTAAGAATAATTTACAAATTAGACCTAATTGAAATAGAATAAAAACAAAATTATAATAGACATAAAAGTCCAAATTTATTTCCATATTGTGTTTGGAAAACAAGTCCAGAAAAAGCCTAGATAAAAAATAGGGCATTGAGAATGCTATGTATATGGCCAAATCAATAATGAACATTAAATTTAAACTCTGGTCTTCACTTTGTTTTAGTTGGAGTTTTTTGTTAATTTTCCGGGTTTTAAGTGATGTAACACTAGCGTTCAAATAATCATTACTTGAATTAAGTCGAGTTTCATATCGATTTGAGCTAATCGACGCATTTAATGTGCCAAATTTTGCCATGCTATTTTGCTCCTGAATCTTAATCATTTTTGTTCGTTTTCTATTTATTTTTTCTTGTTGAACTAAAAGCTTAGTATTGTGAGCATACAAGTAAATAAACGATGATAAAACAACTAGAACAATGCAAATAGGCGTAGAAATTACCATAGTATGTTCAAGCCAAAAGTACAAGGTGTTATATGCCAAATATTCATTTAATTCACTTTTGCCTATGCAAATAAGTGAAATATTGAGAAGGTCAATTTTTTTTCTAGTCGACGAGATCTCTTCAGTCTCTCTTGAAGCATCAGATTTAACAATGTAATCCTTGCATTTTTTGACTATGCTACAAAAATTATATTTTATTGAAGCTAAGCTTAAAAATCCCTGTTGAGTAAAAAAATGTTTGTGTGTATTTTTCATTTTGGATATGGTTTGATTGGTTGTTTTGTCCAATTGAGTTCTTAGAACAAAGCCTAAGGCCAAATTTCTGAGCATATAGGACCGTCGGGGACCGAATGTGCTTGAACTACATGTTGAATTTTTAAGTTTTTGGTTATCCTGTCGGACAAAATAAATATCACTTTCGTCTATAAAATTCTTTGGTATTCTTGATGGCGATATGGTCAGCAGGTTTTCTCTTACATTGAAACCGTAAAATTGAGGAATGGCCAGCGAAGTCGAACAAAAAATTATAACGCCTATAGAAAAATTGATAATTCGTTTACTAAAATAGGAAATTTGATCTGATTTAGGGGTTTTTCTTTTACGTTTTAGGCCCTCTTCATAGCAAGACTCGACAATTGCACTTTCTTCATTTAACCCATCCGAAAAATTAGTATAATTTTCATTTTGATTGAAAAAATTTGAGAATTCAAGTTTGTTTTGAATGGGTGATTCTTTAAGTTCGTTGTTCTGACTCGTGCTCAGATTGGATGTGCTGTCAAAAAGCTCTGTTGTTGCCGCTGTGCTTTTGTTTTGTCTGAGTCGCGATTGCTGTTGATGAAACAATTTTTGCTGATAGCTGAATTGAACTTGCTGCTGGAAAAAAAGCTGACGATTGTGGTGGCTGTAGTTGAAGTTATGGTGAAACTTTATAATGGCTATAAAGCAGTAGTCCAAACAAGCGAGCATAGAATTCCATATAAGACAATACAGAGAAATATTGTACACAATGTTCAGCACAATTTTTAGCTTAAAATACGTGGTCTTGTTATTTTTAAAATAAAAGTTGTCGATTAGATACCTTTCATAATTGTTCGATAGGAAAATTAAAGCAGAAAAAAATTGATAAAAAAAATTAAATTTGAATTGAGATTTTAGATATGTTTTAGATGATGAGTTGAAGTAAGGTTTGGATGTGATTAAAACTCCAAAAAACGATATCACACATCCAAATATAACTAGAGTTGGTATAAAAGTGAACATAAAATCGACTAGATTTTTGCTTAATTCCATACATTCAAAATTTTGATTATATAAACGATTTAACTCGTAAAATTCCATTTTTTTCTATTCATTTGATGAATAGGCATTAAAAAATTTTAATCTAACATAAAACTAATCAAATTATTTTTTTCTAATTGGATTTAATTAAAAAGCCAAAAAAAAACAATAAATTGAAAAAAATTTGAGTTCTTTTTTTTTCTAAATTAAGTGTAGCCTTAGAATAAAAAATATTTAATCGAAAGAAAAAACAAAATTTGGGCAAAATCTATTATTTTATCGATTGTAATTTCAGGCATCTTTTAAAAGCAAAAACCCAAAAGTTTTGAACCTTATATTTAGGACATAAAATCAAATTTAATCTTAATTATTTGATTTGGTTGACTAAATAATCCCAAATTTTATAGTAAAAATTTTTTACTGCACTTAAATTGAAAGATTTGTTGAATCTGAAATTTTTCGAACTGATAAAATTATCAATGACGGAAATGACACTCTACCCGAATGCTATTTCAGCTCATTCATTGATTTAATCATATTTTTGGTTTTTCTATAATTTTAGTCTATGTGACTTTTTTTTTGAGCTGAAGCTCTACCTAAAAAAAATAGCTTTTATTAAAACAAAAAAGGCAATTTTTTTTGTAGGCGAATTTTCTTTTAAGTAAAAATAACAGGAAACGAATTATCATAGAAAATATATTTTTCTATTAATTTTCTCTTAATCGAAAAATATATTGATTGTAAAACATAACAAAAATATATGTCCAAAATTTTAATATCGTATTTTTAATCATTTAAATGACTAGCTGAAATATGGTTCAGAGAATAAAAGGCTCTATATTTAAAGAGCTTCGAGCTTAGCAAAAATTAATAAAAACCATAATTACGATTTGCTTATGAATTGACAAATTTCAAAATCCCTTAGGCTACAAAAATTTACTGCAATTTGTCAAACTAATGCCATAAAGATGTTACATATTAAGGAGAAAAAAAATCTAGTTTTCTTATTTTCAATTTTTAGAAAAAATAAAAAACTTTTTATTTTGGTATTGATAAATTTTATAATCTTATTTTCAACACACAAATTCTCAGATTATTTATTTATTCTGTCCTATCTAATTTGCCTGAAAAACGGATCAAAAAATATTTTCTATACTGGATAATATAAAATTTCGGATTAATTAGACATGCATTAGTCGAAAATATTTTTATGAAATCTTGTCACAACATTTTTTTTCATCAAGTTTTAATATGATATCATTACAAAAAATATTGTTTTTAATTTTACCTTTTTTATTCTTCAAATTAAAAAAAAAACTTAGTTTAGCCTTATGATGATCAAATCCAAATAAAAGTTTCAATAAAATTTTTATCGATTATTTTATTTCTTATTATTTCAAAACAAATTCTCTTCTTAAATGAAACAAAAAACATGACTTTACTTTTGCATTGTATTAAATAAATTTATTATTATTTAGATTTTAATCGATAGAAAATGTTTTTTATTAGCAAATAATAATTAAAAACTCCTTCATTCTAGTTTATTGAATTTTCTAAATTATAAATAATATCAAGACGCTTATGATTAGCTGAAAAGTCGTCTTTTTAACTAAAAATTCAAATAATTATTTTTTTTTTGTTTTTAATTTTAAATAATTAAATTAACAAACAAAAATAATATTGAATCTTTAGATTAATAAATGCATATGTTCTTTTACATATTCGATCAGAGAAAAAAGATCATTTTCTTAAATTTTAGTTTCCTTTGTATTCCTTGAAATTTCTTAACGTGATCAATTCAAATGATTCAAGCAGTCCTTAAATCGAATTATTTTTTTCTTAAATTAAAAATTGATTTTTTCAATTAAATAAAAAATACTGTGAAAATAATTATCTCAAATTCTTGTTGTCCTTTAATGAAATAAATTTTAAGTCTAATGATTAAATATTTATGACTGACAATCAATTTTCTATTTGTATGCTTCAGAAAATGGTTCTTGTGATTCACAATTATTTTAGGCATCGTTTCTCAATCGCGCAACAAAATCAGAATTTAAAAATATCAACCATATATTGATACAATCTTGCAAATCTAGTAAATGAATACCCTATTGGTCTAAATTATTGGATTTCTTTCTAAATTGTCCGGAGAATTTGAAGATTCAAGGGGTCTTCCGACTGAATAAAATTTTCCAAGTTTTTGACTAAATAATTTTATATTTTTAATATTTTTTCCTATAAATTAAAATCTAATAATCTCAAATATAAACTTCAAACAAAGGAAATAATGGCTTAGTTTTTTTGATGTGATGAAAAATTAGACTTTAACTGAAATAGCAAAATCATGAACTAAATATTTGCTTGAAAAAAATAAAAGAAAAAAAATAGATATTTTGTAATTTGAAGACATCTGATGAATATAAGCTTGGGTTTCGTTTATTTTATTTGCTCTAAATTCATTTTATTTATTTAACAATTTATTGATTGATGATGATAAAAATAAAATAAAATAAAATATAGCTATTACGAGCTTAATAACTTAGCAGTGTTTATATCACGAACTAGTGAGTAATTTTACTAATGATCTTAAAGATGAAAAAAATTAAACAAATTATTTTAGTATATTGTTGTAGAAAAGAAATAAATATAGAAAAATCGAAATTCATTCGATTTTCATGTTTGCAGAAGAAACCAGTATTCCCATTTTTGTAGAATTTCTCAAATTTAATATTTTTTAATTGCGTTTTTCTTCATAAAAAATTGTTTTAAGTTTTTTTTTTATTAAGAAATCAATAAAATATCAAAAATCAACAGCTTTTAAAACGCAAAAGGGCCTCGGATTGAATTTAATTTTGTTCAAATCTAAAAAAAAAAAACAATTAAAAAAAATATTATCCTAGAATTAACAAAAATAGTTGCATTAAACCTCTCAAAATCCCATTAAAAACCGGATAAGTTGGATTTTAAATAAGATAAAGCTAAAAAAGGAAATAAAAATTTAATCTAAAGGTTGCTTTGTTGGCACTTAATTTTTTAAAAAGCTAATTTTTAACCTACTCATTTTTTTTGCATCAAAATTCTAATTAATTAACATCAAATATAAAATTTTATGTTACATCAAGTTAGCTGAAATTCATCTAAAATGACACTTTGTCACTTTAATCGTTTTTAATTTTTTATTTTTCCAATTAATTATATTAAAAAGTTTAGTGTTTTTCAAGAGTCAAGAAATTTTCAATCATTCAGTAATTTAATAGTGAATTTTTTTTACTTCATTTCAAGCACTGACATTCATTTATAATTATTTAAAGCTTAAAAATTCCAAAATTAACAATATTTCTCGACTTTATTTTTTAAGTTTCAATTTTTTTAAAAGACTGAATCTTCCATTTAACTATTTTTTTTTTCTTATAAAAAAATTAATTTTCAATTAGTTTTATCATTTTATTTAAGAAGAAATTTATCATTTATATATAAATTAAATTGATTGTATTCAAATCAAAAACATGAAATAAAATCTTTATTTAAGTTGAAAAATTCACAACTGATTGATTCCAAAATATTTTATAAATATATTTGGATTTATGCTAAATAAAATAGAATTATCAAACAGCCATTTTTGTAGCTTTAACCGAATGGTTTACAAAGTAAAAAAATCAATAAAAATTTGAAGTTAAAAAAATATAAAATCAAAGATATTTCGTTCATTTTTTCTAACATTTGATTATAAAAAAAAACTCTTTGACTGACAATATGAAAATCCCCATACTCGATTAGTCTTTATTCGATAAAGAAATGCATGACATTTTGAAAAAAAATTGATTTAATTTTGTTTTATTTTTTACAAAGTAAACTTATCGTCGAACATTTTTAATCAGCTCAAATCTGCGCCTGTATTCTTCCAACAAATCTTCAGGTGGAGTTTGAATATAATTTGTTCCAGTATTGTTTGCGTTCGATGTTGTTTGAGTATTTGTCTGATTCGTCTGGAGAGAATTTTGTTCGCTTGAGTTTTCGGTAAATTTCTAAGCAGAAAAATATTCAGCATTTATAAAAATTAATTTTTTTCGCTTACATTAACTTTCATGTCCAATTGTTTAAGGTCGTTCAACTGGTCCGACTTAAGAAAAAAAAAACGTTTTAATGAAATACAAAATTTTGCAAAAAGCCACAAAAATTTTAAAAGATTTATTAGTATTTTTTGTGATTTAAAAGCTATTTTTTAATCTAAAATTATTTTCAAGAACTTAAAATTATCCAATTAGTTAGTAGACTTTTTAAAAAAGCAGCATAAAATTTAAAGCTATTTTTGAGCTATAAGGCTAGTTTATTAGTTTGCTTTTATACCTCGTCATCAGCAGGTTTGCTAAATCTGTGTACCGGCTGACACATTAAATTTTTAAAACAAAGATAAAATGATAAATTAAAAAAATTACCTCAGTTCGTGATCTGGTGTATTTTTTCTTCAAATCTTTGACTAAGTCTAAATATCTTTCTGGTTTTATTGTATTTTCAGAGTCATTGTTCAATGTTTTAAAACCTGAATTTGGTTGATATTTTTGAAATAAACGGGCTGTTCCTGAATTTGAGTTCATTCGATTTTCTTCATTTTTAAAAGTTCTCAAATTGTTTTCATCATTATCATCATCTTCCAAATTGTTTAGATTTGTTTTAGATTTCCAATCGGCAATTGTTTTCATTATATCATCAACATTTCTAGTTCCAGCTTTAAAATCTTAAACGAAAATTTGTTCTTTAATATGATCAATAAATTTTAAAATAATTTAGAAATTATAATTTAAAAAATTATTTATCTAATGGTGTAAATATTTGATATAAATTTATTTATTTTTTGTTAAAAAAATTAATGAATGCTTTTTGAAAAACCGAGTTTTTAAATTAATATGCTAATTAGAAAACGCTTTAATTTTAGGACAATAAAACAACTTTTTTTGAGATATTTTTTATCTCAATTTGTTAGATGATTGATGATGAATTTTTTTTAATTCAATTTTTAACTTGTTTTTATTGATTATTTATTCAGTAAAAAATATTTTTTTCTCATAAAAAACTAAAAATTTTCTGTAAATACTGAGAAATTCGGCATCATGTCTTTTATTCTACTCATCTGCCGGAATAAGAATTTTGTCTAACTAAATACTAATCAATAGCAAAAAAAAATAAGATATTTAATTTTTTATGTAAAATCGTACAACTGTAGATATAAAAGTAATTTTAATCAGAGTACAGGAGATCCACGATTGACGCTCTGACTCCCATGATCGCCATAGTTGCGGCTTTTTTAATTAAATAAATAATTAATAAACTTAAAAAAGCTCTTTTCCGCCAGAGTAATTTTTCGGCAATTTAAATTTTTAGTATTATTTAAATTAGATAGATAATAATTGCTATTTTTTCTTTTTTATAAAAATAAATCATTGACTTCTAAAGATATCTCAAATTTCTCTTTTTTTTTTCTACTCTTCAAATTGTGTTAACTCTCTAATGCCTTTTTACTTAAACTTAATTTTTTTTTAAACATTTTTAAAGAAAATCCTTAAACTACAATGGCGAGAGGAGTTTTACTTTTCAATGGTCTTCTCTGAAAAGAAGTGAAACTGAGGCCGGTTTAAGAGTTGATTATCGATGCAACCTAGTTAAGAGAAAAGGACCTCAATGCGCAGCTGC